>VXBD01010817.1:14900-37158 GCA_013399975.1 Indicator maculatus | reverse complement strand
TCTAATGGCTCAGCCTCAGCTCTGGAGCCACTGCCCCATTTAAGGCTTCTGCTTGTCCTTCTAGATTCATGGGATGAAGAGAGGACTTGAGTGAAAGATGAACCATGCCCCAGGTCACTCCTAGATACACCTCAGGCCCAAAAAGGATTCCTGACTGTTACAGGGGTATTTAATGGAACTGTTGTGGTTGGAAAATGCCTCCGAGATCACCAAACCCAACCATCCACCTGAGACCACCGTGGCCATTAAGCCATTTAAAACAGGCCTGGTGGAGAAGCACATTTCCTCATGCTTTATGCTCAGGTGTTTTAGGGTAGAACAGGATGTTTTTAATGCTAAAAGGACAATGGAACGAAACTGCTTCTGCTTTTCAGAGGCAGCTTTGCCAGCACAGTCCCAAGGAGCAAGCAGGCTGCAAAGTGCCGCTGGGAAGTGCGCTGTCAGGGCAGCAGCAGCCTGAGCTGCCCTGGGGCTGTGGCAGACCACTGCTGTGCAAACTAAATTCCCTTCCCATTGCACAGCTCCTGTGCTTCCCCTATGCTTTCAGCAGCACTGCAGAGAGCCCCTGCTGTTAGCTCTCAATTGAATACTGCCTCATGAAATGCAAAACACCCCTGACTAGGAGCCACCCTCCCAACCTCTACCTGGAGTCACACAGAATTGCATCTGCGTGAGACACTTGCTCTGTGCATCATTTATCCACATCCCCATTCACCACCACAGTAATTAGTCACTGCTGACACTCCTGTGAATGGGAACTCTGAGGGAAGCTCTCCAGTTTGTGTGTTTATTGCACACATCTTTACTTTTTGCTGATCTAATTCCAACTGCCAACCTGAAATACTAATTTGTTCATCAGCTGAACCTTTGCCTTTTGAGAGCTGCTTCTAAGGCAACTGCCCCCCCCCCCCAAAAAAAAAGGAAAAAAATCATCTTGAACAAGCAGAAACATTTTCAAGAGTCCAGCGCTTTTCCTCCCTGAAGTCATGCTGGCTGTGGTGGGCTGAGGAAAGGCAGCAATATCATCAGGCAGGGTGGAAAGCAGCAGCAGCAGCTGCAATGTACTTCGTTATCTCCCTGTGCTAATCCTCTGTCAGGTGACTGCTCACAAGATTTCTTTAAGCCCTCATTACAGAGGCAGAAATCCACAGCTAGGACATCTACTGTAGTGACCCCAAAGTAACATGTTTAACCTTCAAGAGCTCTTGGGGGGATTTACACAGTGACCTTGGCCACCACAAATCGAGCACTTCAAGGCAGGCTGTGCCCTCCCCTCCACGCCCCCCTGCACTCGAAAGCTAAACAAGAAAAGGGTTCTGCTGTTTGTTCATCTGAAGGAAAATAAAGACATCACTAATTGAAGTGTTAGGAATCAGGAACAGCTCTTGCCAGCCAGCCAGAAAGACACACACACACAAATTAGTAATTGGGCTTTAGGATCTAATTCCAGCAGCTCTGAACCTACACCTTGGCAGAGGCTCATTAAATTAATTCTCTCATTAAAAGGCCTCACAATTGACTAGATGTAATTATATGGGTTGGTGTTTGGTTGGGTTTTTTCCTTTTTTTTTTTTTTAACAGGAATAAGCTCAAAATCATATGACAACAAATCCTAGGAGTCAGTTCAAGGCAGGTTCTTAAGTGGACCAGCCTTGGCAAGGGGTTGGACTTGGTGATCTCCAGAGGTCCATTACAACCCTTACCATGCTGGGATTTCTCCTGGGACAGGTTGTAAGCTGTTTGTTACACTTCAGACTCTTCCACCAGCTGGAAAACCTTCTCCCCTCAACATCAGTTTTCCAAACTAAGTAGGTTTGTTTTTTTTTTTTTTAACTCCACTCAATTTAGATTCAAAGAATGGTTTGGGTTGGGAGGGACCTTCAAGATCATCTAGCTCCAACCTTCCTGCCATGGGCATGAACACCTCCCACCACCCCAGGTTGCTCAAGGCCTCATCCAGCCTGGCCTTGAACACCTCCAGACAGGACGCATCCACAACCTCCCTGGACAACCTGTTCCAGCGTCTCCCCACCCTCACTCTCAAGAATTTCTTCTTCCTCTTCAATCTCCCCTCCTCAAGCAAGGAGACTCCCTGGTTGTCATCACTCACTGCCACCTGCTTGTGCACACACAGAGGAGTGTTGCAGGGGCTGAGAAGCTGTGGTTATGCAGATGCAGACAGCCATGTGACAGCACATGCTGGCTCCCACCAGTGTCTCTGCCTCCACCATTCACTTGCAGCACCCTGCCATGTGCTGCCATCAACATCAAGCCCTTCATCAAGTCATCCTGCCAAGTACATCTTAAATATATTGTCTTTAGAGGGTGCTCCTGGAGGAAAGGCACTGGGTTGAGGCTGTTATTGGAGCTTTACTCTAAGTTTTTGCTCACAAAATGAATCAGAGTGTTATTTCCCAAACATTCCAATAGATTGCTCTAATCCAGGGGAAAAAAAAATAAGCCAAACTCCAAACTCACCTTGATCATTTCTGCCACATAACTCTCTGGTCCTGTGTATTCTGTTGAATCTTTTACTTTCACTAAGACAATAAAGCACAAATAGTGCCACATGTTGTGCTCCTCTTTAATGTGCTCTTCAAAGGTGACTGTCTTGTTATCAAACTTATCTCTTTCCAAGCCTGCAGGAGAAGAGGAAGTATTTACTACCAAGTTTCAAGAATTAAACTTGTTTCTACACTTCATTATCCTATTTAAATGAGCATGAAGAAGGGGGAGAGACTCCAACCAATGGTCACAGTGCAAAGAGGGAAGAAGGCATTGCAAGTCCTGCTCACATTTGTTGGACCTAACAGGAAACATAGGGTTAAAAAAAAAGGTAGCTATCTCCCCTGCAATCAGCTTGTTGGATTTCATAACACATCTGCTATTTTTAGGCCAAATGATACCAAAAAGCAACATTTGCTTTGCTGCTAACTTCCAAAGGTTACTTCTGTCAGTCTGGGAGTTATGCAAGTTCGGCGTGACCGTGGCGTTGCACCATGCTGGGCTCAAAGGCTCAGCAGCTTCCATCCCCAAGCTACTGATGAGGAAAAAAAAACCCCAAAACCTCCCACAGGTGCTGCTCAATGTTCTGTATCTGTGCTTCTAAAAATCCCTCTTTTTTCAATAGGAAAGTGTTCTCTGAAGCAGAGGAGGAACAAACTGAAGAGTTGAAGGGAAAATGCTGTAACTGAGCAGGCATTCCCCAGCCAGGTGGGAACAGGCAGTAATTCCAGACTCCTCTTCCCTCTGAGTTTGACTCTTGCCAGACAGCTTCCCCTGCCCCTTCAGTGTCTTTCTGCACTTACCACAAATGAAGCAAGTTGTTTTCAAAATTTCTTCTTTCTTCTGTTTTTCACTCCTGAGGTCAGCAAAGGTGTCGATGATCACACCAAAGATCAAGTTGAGGACAATGATGATGACCATGAAGAAGAACAACAGGTCATAGATGACTCTAGCAGCAAAGAGAGGTTCCTGCAAGGCACAGATTTCAATCATCAACAACCCAAACAGGTGCACACTGAACCCTTCCCAAGCCTTTCTCACAGTCTGCTGCCCCACAAGCCCTCCCTTCAAGTCTCCATCTCGGAGGCTCTCCCATCATCTGTAACTCCAAACCCTAAGTGAAACTGAAATGCAAGGTCACTGAAAGAGGAACCTCCTTAGTCAGCTACCAGGATGCTCTGCTAACAGTGTCCCAGTCTGGCCTCTCCCCTCTCACCCTGAAGTTTGTTCCCTCCTCACCCCCTTGCCCTGCACCCCAATGATATCCTTACATTAATCTTCTACATCACTACAGCACCAGTGCTGACCACAAAGTCTTGTCCTGGAGTGTGATGGCACTCATGACATTCATGCTAGCAGCCATCTATGTGGACACTTCAGTTGGACTTCTCTGTCCCCACTTGGTGTTTATTGCAGGTCTGAATACCCCAAAACCTAAACCCCTTTTCCAGAATCATTCTGCCTGTTGAGTGCCCAACTTCTCTCAGGAATGATGCAACTTTTGAACAACTCTCAGCTGGGAATAGGCTAAAATATTAGCAAACACCTTGGAACTGCAGATAACCCAGAAAGCATCCACTCTGACCAAGACTGACCCTTTGGCCCCTGGTGTGGTTGTGGGGAAGGACTAGAGGGAGGACAGCCTGAGGTTCAAACAGGCACAGAAGCAGCTCTCTGGGCTCCTTTGAGTGCACTGAAACATTCCTGCTGCTTTGACTGGTCCTCCCTTTCTAGTGATGGCCCCAAACAACATCCTCTCAGCTCCAGCCCCCGTCCTGGTCCTGTCCTCTCACCATTCCCTGTCTTACACACATTCCACCTTTCCCTAGGGATGCTCCTCACAAACTCCTGCCACGAGCACAGTGTCAGCTCCCAGCTGCTTCCTCCCAGTGCTCTTTCCCTAGCTTGTGCTTTTCTTATTTCTTCAGATGCTGAAGTGCCAAAGCACAGACTGTTGGCTGTTCCTTTGGGCTGCATTCTGGACACCCCTCAAGCTTTAAAAAAAAAAAAAAAAAAAGCCCTGGAGGAGGCTGGGTAGGAGCCTGCTGGAAGCGCCTGTTGTTAAATCTGCTGCCTCAGAGCTGGAACCGCATGGCACGAACGATCCGGACCCTGCCTCTGTCCCAGGGCAGCACACACACAGCTTCCCCCCAGCACAGCCAGCCCCCCCCAGGCCTCCCTGGTGCTCACTCTCCCACCCCCATCCAGTGCTGCTTTACCTCCTTGGATGGTTTCCTGAGCACATCACCTACTCCACCCCCACTGCGCAGCCCGTGACTCAGTACGGTAACAATGCACATCAGCAGCGTCTCGCACGTATGCTCTTTGTTCTCTTCCTCCAGCTCCTCAGCAGGCACTTCTGTGAACACAGCAAGCAAAGACACGTTCCCAAAGGCAAGCACACCAGCTCTACTCATTCCCTTCACTCTTTCCTCCTTAGGTTTTCTCCCCCCCTTTGCAATGCACAGAATGGTTTGGGTCAGAAGGGAGCTTAAAGCTCATCCAGTTCCAACCCCCTGCCATGGGCAGGGACACCTCCCACCAGCCCAGGTTGCTCAAGGCCTCATCCAGCCCAGCCTTGAACACCTCCAGGCAGGGGATAGCCACAGCCTCCCTGGGCAACCTGTGCCAGTGTCTCCCCACACCCTCACTCTACAGAATTTCTTCCTCATCTCCAGTCTCAGTCTCCCCTCTCCCAGCTCAAAACCATTGTCCCTCATCCTGTCACTCCAAGCCCTTGTCAAAAGCCCCTCCCCAGCTCTGCTGGAGCCCCTTCAGGTACTGCAAGGCTGCTCTAAGGCCTCCCTGCAGCCTTCTCTTCCCCAAGTTGAACAGCCCCCCACAGCCTGTCCCCATAGGGAGGTTCTCCAGCTCTCTGACAATCTTTATGGCCTCCTCTGAACCCACTCCAATAGTTCCATGTCCTGCTTGTGCTGGAAACCTTACAGGATTTCCAGCCAGTGCTGTACAAACCTCCTGAGCTCCTGCAAAGAGCCAACCACGACAGCAGGTTTCTGCCCTCCACTCCCCACCAACAGACTTTTCTTTTGTGCTTGAACTGCTGCCTTGGACTTGGTTGAATCTCTTTCCATTCCTGTTAGCATGCACAGCTCAGCTCACCAGCTGCCTGTTTATACAGAATCCTAGCTTTTTGACAGCTCAGAGGACAAAGTGTTGCCTCTGACACTCTCCCTTGGTGCCTAACAGATTGCACAGCCTTTGGGCTGCACTCAAAATGGCAACTTCCACTTGTGTTCCTCAAATGGCTAAAATATCACTGCTGAGGGAAACAGCCTTCTGCAAAAGTACCACACTTCTTCTGACCCTCTCTTCATCTGCTGCAGCCAGTTCTGGGCTCCCCAGATCAAGAGAGACAGGGAAATACTGGAGACAGTCCAGGGGTGGCTACAAAGATGCTGAGGGGCCTGGAGCAGCTCAGAGAGGAGCAAAGGCTGAGAGCCCTGGGGCTGAGAGCCTGCAGAAGAGCAGCCCCAGAGGGCATCTGAGCAATGCTCAGCAAGAGCTAAAGGAGCTGTGGGAGGCAAGAGGCTGGGGCCAGACTCTGCTCAGTGGTGCCCAGGGACAGCACAATGGGCACAAAGTGGAACACAAGAGGAGATGTGAGGGTGCTGGAGACCTGGAGCAGGCTGCCCAGAGAGGTTGTGGAGTCTCCTTGTGTGGAGAGCTTCCAGGCCCAGCTGGGCATTGTGCTCCTGGGCAAGCTGCTGTGGGTGCCCTGCTGGAACAGGGGGATTGGACTGGATGACCTCCAGAGGTCCCTTCCAGCCCCACCATGCTGAGATTCTGGGATATAAAAAGATCTGTAGAGTTTCCCTCCCTGCAGGCAGTGTGTAAAGGGAAAGCAGCAGGCTCCTGTAGCTGAGCAAAGCAGCTCTGCCTCAATCAGCACTGAACCTTAGTTTATCAAAGAGAACACTTGAGCAAAACAGAGCCCTCTCCTCTTGCAAACCCAGGCTTGTGGCCATTACTGACCTTTGAAACATCTGAGCATGTAAGAGATCCACTTCTAACAGAAATAATGAGTTCTGTCTGGCTCTCACATTCAGCATCATAAATCTCTGAGAAGCAAATCGCATTTTCCTGAGAATAAAACTGAAATATTTCAATACCCAATCCGAGGCTGGTCGTGATGCTACAATGTCCTGCATGCACTTTTCTTCCTCTCAAAATCCCCCCCAAACCTATTCATGTCCACTTAATCCTTGCAGTGCTTCCTGCCTTGATATTGAAAACAGCTTCCTTAGTTAGCTGGACAGAATAATGCTGACTAAGCCATGGAGCAGAACATCCTTTAAAGATGGGAGAGGACAGATTGAGGCTGGAGATGAGGAAGAAGAATGAGGGTGGAGAGACACTGGAACAGGTTTCCCAGGGAGGCTGTGGATGTCCCCTCCCTGGAGATGTTCAAGGCCAGGCTGGATGAGGCCTTGAGCAACCTGGGCTGGTGGGAGGTGTTCCTGCCCATGGCAGGGGGGGTTGAAACTGGATCACCTTTGAAGTCCCTTCCAAGCCAGCCCCTTCTGTATTTCTCAGGGTATTATCCTGTGAGATGACATTTAACAGCCTCATGGTCTAAAACAAAAAACTCTGCAAGGAGGTAAACTGAAGCACTTCCTTGTCTGGGTGGTCAGGTGGCAAGCTAAAGAGCTGGACTGTTCTATCCAAGGGTGGCCAAGGTCTGAGTCTCTCTAATTACTTCATGTACAAATGGTCTTGATGCTCCTGGCCTAAATGAATCCTCTTTCAAGTTAGATTGTCTCATGATAGCTTTGTTCCCAAGGACTTTAAAATAAGTTATTTTGTTATTAATTTAATGTTGAATTAGAAGAATTTTGAACATTCAGGGTAGGAGCTGTGAACACAGAGTTACAGATTGGTTTGGGTTAGAAGGAGCCTCCAAAGCTCATCCAGTCCAATCCCCTGTATTCAGCAGGGACATCCTCCACTGGATCAGCTTGCTCAGAACCCTGTCCAGCCTGACCTTGAATATCTCCAGGGATGAAGCCTCAACCACCTCCCTGGGCAACCTGTTGCAGTGTTCCAGCAGCCTCCTGGTGCAGAACTTGTTCCTCACATCCAACCTCAATCTGCTCTGCTCTCATTTCAAACCATTGCCCCTGGTCCTGTGCCTGCAGGCCCTTGGCCACAGTCCCTCTGCAGCTCTACTCACGGTCAGAAGGGATGATGGAGGAACAGTTGTCACTGCTGCCTGCTTTGCAAACATCTGAGTAGAGAAACTCTCCAGTCATGCTCTCACCTGCTTCTGTGCGATCTAAAACCAGAAAGGGGCAAAGCAGAAATCAGCATTTTGCAAGGTGACTTCTCAGATATTAAGGTACCCCCGCTTCAAATCCCTATGCAGTTAATAGGCAGCTCCAGGATCTTATTCTAGAGCTTAAGGGCACAATATTTGATTTACAGAATGATTTTAAACTCAGCCTGAACCTCCTCTGCTTGCCCCTAAACTCAGCCTGAACCTCCTCTGCTTGCCCCTAAACTCAGCCTGAACCTCCTCTGCTTGCCATGAATTGAAGACCCAAGTCATGCATTTATTTTGCATCAGCTCCAAAGTTGAGGGAGCCATGGAGGTTGCTCCCAAATGATTGTGTCCTGGTGCAGAGTGAATTTTAGAGATGCCCTCAAAGTCGTCTTTCAAGTCTCAAAGCCAACCTACTGCCTCCTAATAAAGTGTCTTTAGCATTCTCCAGTTGCAAGGAAACAAGAAACAAAGGGTCAGGAAGGTTTGGGTCTCTCACAGGGTTGACAGTAAATTAGAAAGAAGAGTGGGAATGTCCAATAATACTTGGCTGAACAGCTTGAGTGTCACACAGAAAAAAAAAAATCAAACCCCAAACCTCTCCTCTCCCTGATTTCATTTCAGTGCTTCCCACCAGCTAAGTGAGCAGCCTGATGCTGCAGGGTGGAAAACCCTCCAGTTATTAGCTTAAAAGAAGCAGCCTAAGGTCACCACAGCAAAGTCTGCTGCATCAATTATCTGAGAGGGGACTAACAAAGTTTATAAAGCTATGAGCAAAGCTGACAGAGAGAGAAATCTCCACTTGGACACCAGCCCCTTCCTGATGCTCCTCCTTCAGGATCAGTCTCTTACTTGAGATGCAGGACTCGTGTTTGTTATGTTGACACTAAACCCCACCATTAAAAACCCCTCCAGGCATTCAGGATCTGGCAGAACTGAATTCTCCCAGTGCAGAGCCTTCTCCACCATGCCCTACCTAAGACCTGCTTGTAACTGCAGTGGGGGAAGGAGGAGGTGCAGCAGAACTAGAAAATCTTAGCACAAAGGGAAGACAGAGATCTCAGCTGCGTGAAGAAGAGCCCAAGTCCCACCTCCAGGGGTTCCTCCTCCCATCCCTCTGGTTGCTGCAGCAGACTGGACTCTCTGCCCCAATGAGTTGGTTTTATTTTCCATGTGAACACTGTCCCTGGTAAGAAAGCTCTCAAACTGGTGAGACAATCGCTGTGGCCTGCAAAAGGTGGAAGACACTCAGCACGCCCTGGGGGAACCTCCCTTATGCTCCTGACCATCAAGTGAGTGGCTGGTACCAACCTGGCAATAATGTCTCATTAGGGAGCTTGTCTACTTCCAGGATAAAGTCATCTTTGAAGAAGAGGTAGCCCACGATGGAGAACAGGTAGACCAAGATGAGGGCAAGGACAGCAGTGAGGATGATGGAGCGGCCGTTGCGGGTGACGCTCTTGATGACGTTCAGCAAGGTCTCCTCTCGGTACACCAAGTCAAAGAGCTGGAGGACAATGGGCAGAGCAAAGGCTGTCTCCCAGGTCTACTGCCAGTACCCCGGCACCATGGTACATGCTGGCATGGAGCCTTGCAATTGTTTAGACTGGCAAAGACCTTCAAGACCACCAAGTCCAACCATTAAGCAGACACTGCCGAGTGTGCTGCTAAACCATGGTCCTCAGCACCACATCTCCATGGCTTTGAACAGGGATAGGGACTCCACCACAGCCCTGACAGCCTGTTCCAGGGCTTGACAGCCCCTTCAGGAATGAGATTGGTCCTGATGTCCAACCTAAACCTCCCCTTGTGCAACGTGAGGCCGTTTTATTTTGCCCTTTCACTTATTGAGGAGCCAGAAGGGTCTCCCCTCAGCCTCCTTTTCTCCAGGCTTAAACACCCCTGGTTCCCTCAGCTGCTCCTCACCAGCCCTGTTCTCCAGACCCTTCACCAGCTCCTCTTAGAGCTGCCTTCCAATACCTGAAGGGATCCTACAGGAAAGCTGCAGAAGGACTTTTCCTGAGGGTGTCTAGAGCCAGGCCAAGGGGGAATGGTTTGAAGCTGAGGCAGAGAAGGGTTAGACTGGAGCTGAGGAAGAAGTTCTTCAGTAGGAGGGTGGTGAGACTCTGGAACAGGCTGCTCAGGGAAGTTGTGGATGTCTCCCCCCTCTGGGGGTGTTCAAGGCCAGGCTGGATGAGGCCTTGAGCATGAAAATTTAGTTGAGAGATGCCCTTGCCCATGGCAGGGGCAGGGTGGAGTAGATGATCTCTGAGGTCCCTTCCAGCCTGAGCCATTCTGAGACTCTCCAAAGGAATATCTCCAGTGTGAAGTTCCTGAGTGCCCATACCACAGCCTCCCAGCAGGAAAAGTGAAAGCAGCTGGTGCCTGACCTATCCAGATATGTCCCAGATAGGACTTCCCAAACACTGAGGGCCAGGTGAACACCTACCAACAGACTATAGAAGAATTCATGGACAAAGAGTCCCAGAGCACAAATGAGGAGGTACAGCAGGTGATAGAGAAACTCCACATCCATGATCATCGCCTTGTATCCTCTAGTGAAGGTTCCACAGTTGCCCACAAAGCTCATCAGAAAGATGATTTTATTGCAAACCTGGGGAAAGATGAATGAGAAATGAGTTAAAATGTGTGGCTTTCAGGAAAAAGAGGCAATTCTTCAAAGCTGGAGATAACTCTGCTCCGTGATGGCATCGACAGCCCTGTGGATCTTGGGAACACGATGGTGTTCCACACCTCACTCCACACTGCTCTCTGTTGTGCCTCCTGCAAGGCTGAGACACTGCCACTGCCCATGGCCAATGAAAGGTGGGCACTGACAGCTGGCTCCAGCTTTTGAAGAGCATCAAGTTTAAGATTTAAAGAAGAAACAACAAACCTTCCTAAAAACCCAGTTCTAAGCACCCCATTTTCTGCAGTCTAAGAACTCTTGAGCCTGCAGCAAGCCTCCATGTTCTGGAGCACCCTATCATGTGTTAGCAACAGCTCCAGACTCCCTCAGCAGCCTCACCCAGGAATCCTCCTGCACAGCACCAGCCACCAACCCCACAGGGAACAACAAGGAATTGCTCTGGTTGGAAGAGATCCTCAATATTGTCAAGCCCAACCCTGACCCCAGCACTGCCAGGCCACCACTAAGCCATGGTCCCCAACACCACATCTCCATGGCTTAAATCCCTCCAGGGATGGGGACTCCACCACTGCCCCGAGCAGCCTGTTTCAGGGCTTGACAGCCCCTTCAAGGAATGAAGTTGTTCCTGATGTCCAACCTAAACCTCCCCTGGAGCAACTTGAGGCTGTTTCCTTTTGCCTTTTCACTTGTTCCTTGGCAGAACAGACCAAGACCCACCCAACTTTCAGGAGCCAGGAGGTCTCCCCTCAGCCTCCTCTTCTCTAGACTGAACATTCCCAGCTCCCTCAGCTTCTCCTCTCCAGCCCTGTTCTCCAGACCCTTTCCCAGCTTTGTTGCCCTTCTCTGGACCTGCTCCAGCCCCTCAATATCATTCTTGGAGCAAGGGCTCCAAAACTGAACCCAGGATTCAAGGTGTGGCCCCCCCAGAGCCCAGTACAGGAGGACAATCCCTGCCCTGCTCCTGCTGGCCATGCTATTGCTGATCCAGGCCAGGATGCTGTTGGCCTTCTTGGCCACCTGGGCACAAGGTGACTCAAGCAAGACCCCCAGCCTCATCCTTTCAGCTCAGTGGCCACAGGAGACCTCAAGTATCTGGGCTGGAGCACTACTGAAGCTCTCTGGTGCTCAGGTCACACATGACTGCAGCAGAAGTGCTGCTGTCAGCTCTTGGCTGGCAGGTAGGCTGCAGACAGGAATCTGGGAAATGCTTTGTGCAGTCAATCTTCCACAAGCCTCAGAATACCAGAGCTTAGTCACCCAGTGCAGACAGGTCTGAGCCAACACCTGGCTCTGCCAGGGTCACTCAGGCTGCTAGACATATCTGCTTGGGGTGGGAGCTGTCTCTAGACTGTGACAAAACTGAAACCTCAGAGGTAGCCAGCCTGGAGAACCAGGATTCAATCATAGAATGGCAGGGGTGGGAAAGGACCTCCAGAGATTTGAGTCCAACCCCCCTGCCAGGGCAGGGTCACACAGGGCAGGTCACACAAGAACACATCCAGGTGGGTTTTGAAAGTCTCCAGACAAGGAGACTCCACAACCTCTCTGGGCAGCCTGCTCCAGGGCTCTGTTACCTCACAGTAAAGAGCTTTTTCCTCATGTTGAAGTGGAACTTCCTGTGTTCCAGACTGCACTGTAAATCATAGTACAATAGAAATGTTTGGGTTGGAAAAGCCCTCTAAGGCCAACCATCAACCCAACACCTCCATGGCCTCTAAACCCTGTCCCCAAGTGTCATGTCCACACAGTCCCTTGCACACCTCCAGGGATGTGGACTCCACCACCTCCCTGGGCAGCCTGTTCCAGTCCCTGACCACTCTTGCACCAAAGAAATGTTCCTTCCTCTCCAACCTAAACCTCCCCGGCACAATTCCAAGACATTTCCTTTCCTTCTATCACCTGATACTAGGGAGAAGAGGCTAACTCCCACCTGCCTCCAACCTCCTCTCAGGGAGCTGTAGAGAGCAATGAGGTCTCCCTCAGCCTGCTCTTCTCCAGGCTGAACACCCCCAGCTCCCTCAGCTGCTCCTCCCCAGCCCTGTTCTCCAGAGCCTTCTAAATGAACGACAGCAAAACACTGTGGCTAGAAACAGTCCAAAGGGAGAATTACTCCTCCCACCTGTTCCACCACAACATCCCAAGCTCCTTTTGCCTGAGATCTTCAGGAGGCAGCAAGACCCCCCTCAGGGAGGATGCAAGGCCACTCACATTGAATGCACCCAGGAGGAAGAGTGTGGGCTGCAAGCCGACTGAGAAGATCAGGCGCAGGATGGTGGAGGCGATCAGGGCTCGGATGCCGTGGGGCTTGGGAAGAGCGATGACGATGGCCAGGGAGATCAGCATGGCTGTCCACAGCAAGCCTGACAGGTGGGGCTCCAGTGTCCCTAGGGTGGAGAGAAGAAAAGAAAACCAACTCCCATTTCAGTCCTTTTTGTCTAGCCAAACCAAAACAATCCAAAGGGAACCACCAAACGCCGCTGCCTCTTGTCTTTGGTGTTCAGGAGCTCCTGGTTTCCAAGTGGAACACCTGAGCCTGATGCCCTCAGCAGACTTCAGTGACAAACTTGTTACTAAAGCTTTGTGGAAGTGAGAAGCACCACTTTTAGAAGAGGGTTCATGACTTTATACACCTTGGGTGCTGAAAAGGAGAAAGATCCAGGAGGATGCTGTCTGCAGAGGCACCGGAGGTGCAGGCAGCTACCACAACTCCTCCAGGTCCACATTCACAGCAGATTCTCCTATCAAGCTTTTTGGTCCCAAAAACCTCACACCAGTTTTATCATCTCTTGCTATTTCTGGTGCTATTTAGGCTGTCCCCTGAGACTGACTGCTTGCATAACATGGAGCCTGTGCTGCTAAAAATACCCTTCCCAAAGAGCCATCAGAAAGCCTCTGCTGAGGAAACACCGTTCCATTTACCCTGCACTTCTGCAGAGCAAGACATCTCCTCCTTCAAACTGCCAGAAGATAACAACGTTTGTCTTCAAGCAGCTGGTTCCTGAACAGACAAAAGGGTGAGACCCCAAATTTCATGGCACTCTGCAACCCTTCTGCAAGTAGGACCCCAGCTGCAGTGCTGCATCCGGCTCTGGAGCACCCAACACAAGGAGAACATGGAACTGTCATGGCAGGTCCAGAGGAAGTCACACAGATGATCAGAAGGTCGGAGCAGCTCTGCTGTGAGGACAGACAGAGAGGTGGGGTTGTTCAGCCTGGGGAAACCTTAGAGCTGTCCTCCAGTACCTGAAGGGGGCTCCAGAAGAGCTGGGGAGGGACTTTTGACAGGGGCTGAGACAGACAGGATCAGAGGTGATGGCTTCAGCCTGGAAGAAGCTGGAGTTAAATGAGACAATAGGAGGAAGTTCATCCCTGTGAGGGTGGTGAGACACTGCAACAGGTTGCCCAGAGGAGTTTAAAAGGCTCTAAGCCTGGAGATCTTCAAAGCCAGGTTGGATGAGGCCTTGAGCAACCTGGGCTGGTGGGAGGTGTCCCTGCCCATGGCAGGGGATTGTAACTGGATGAGCTTTGAGGCCCCTTCCAACCCAAACCGTTTTAAGAAGCACACAGAGGACTGCTTGGCAAGACAGTCAGTGAGGGCTTCAGCCTCCTCCCACCCACTCCAGCTCAGAAGGCTTAGGAAATATTCCTCTCATCTGTCTGCCACGAGCAGCACTTTCAGTTGGCCCCAAATCACTGCAGATTAATAAAGACAGCAGAGGAATGACGGAAATTAAAACTTAATAAGTGTCAAGCTGAACAGATGTTTCTGCTGTCAGGAGGGACTTTGGGATCCCAGAGCAGCACCAAGCTGTCAAACAGCAAAAGGTGCAGAGCTCGAAGCAGCCACCTGGGTGGGAATGAAGAGCAGAGATGGGAGAGGGAGAAAAAACCTGTAGGAGCTTATTTGGGAATGAGTTGGGAATTGCTGTGAGGCAGATCCTGAAGGATCCTGCCTGCACTGGTACAGGTGACTGAACAGCCATCCAAGGCACAAGAACAGATTTGCTGTCACAAGTTCTAGTAACTCCCAGCAGGCCTGCAAAGATACCTGGAGTTAAGCAAGTCCTCAGCTGTTGCCTCTAACACCCACCCTGGAATGCTCTCACCATGCAGGAAGGAGACTGAAAAAGACCCTACTGGGACCAAACCAGGCCAATGCCTGCAGGAAAGAGTGAGGCTTGAGCACAATCACAACATCCCAGCATGGGGAGGGTTGGAAGAGACTGCTGGAGATCACCCAGTCCCAGCCCCCTGCTCCAGCAGGGCACCCACAGCAGCTTGCCCAGGAGCACAATGCACAGCTGGGCTTGGAAGCTCTCCACACAAGGAGACTCCACAACCTCTCTGGGCAGCCTGCTCCAGGCCTCCAGCACCCTCACAGCAAACAACTTTCTCCTCCTGTTCAGATGGAACCTCCTGAGCTCCAGTTTGTGCCCAGTGCCCCTTGGCCTGTCCCTGGGCACCACTGAGCAGAGTCTGGCCCCAGCCTCTTGCCCCCACATCTCCTTTAGCTCTTGCTGAGCATTGCTCAGCTCCCCTCTGGGGCTGCTCTTCTGCAGGCTCTCAGCCCCAGGGCTCTCAGCCTTTGCTCCTCACAGAGCTGCTCCAGGCCCCTCAGCAGCTTTGTAGCCTTCCCTGGACTCTCTCCAGTATTTCTCTGTCTCTCTGGAACTAGGGAGCCCAGAACTGGCCCCAGGCCTCCAGCTGTGGCCTCACTGGTGCAGAGTGACCTTTATGAGGTTCCACTCCCTCAGCTCTCCAGCCTGTCCAGGCCTCTCAGAATGGCAGCACAGCCTGACAATGTCACAACCACTCCTGACAGTGCTGTACCATCAGCAAACCTGCTGAGGGTCCACTCTGTCCTTTCATCCAGGTCATTGGGGAAGAAGTTGAAGCTCATCTCTCCTTCCTGGAGACTGGGAGCAGACTTGGAGCAGTGTCTTTGCCTTTGGCACCTAAAGCTCACTCAACATCAACTCTCCAGACCCATCAAAGCCTTGCTGCCTGCACATGGAGTTGATGAGGGTGGGAAGCTCTCCCTGTCTCTGCAATTCTCACCACTCCAGTGCTCAATTCCAGGCACCCAGTTTTGTTTCTGCCCCTCAAGTCAGAAGCTTTGTTTTACAGCTCCTGCTCCAGTCAGATGCTGATCAGCTGCTGAGTTCACCATGGCTGGGAGCAACCCAAGGCACCAGCAGCTTCCCCCAAACACTCTGCTTTGAAGAGACTTCTTGGTTTTTAAAGCTAAATATACCCAGGTGTTTATTTATGGTTTTCATTTGGGCTTGGAGCTCCCAGAGGAAGAGATTTTTATCAAAATGCTGATAAACAAAACATTTCAAATATGTAGGGCAGGGCACCTTCCAAATGACAAAGCATTCCCCCCTGGTCCTGCTGCTTGTCAGCTCAACCAACATCTCTACCAGCTTTGCTAGCAGCCACAAACACAAGCTTTGGAGTTTTATCTTGGGGTCCTAGAGACTGAAAACAAAATTCAGTTGCTCTTCATGCTTCTTAAAACCTTTCAGCCAACTGTTGGTCAGAGTGGGATCTAGATGAGATCATCTGGGTGGCTCCACAGTCTGCTGCCACAGGGTATGATGCAGAGGTGCAGCCTCATGCTGCAAGGCAGCAGCTCTTCCCTCTCAGAACATCAGATTTTGGTCTGACACATCCTGAACTTTCTCACAGGGCTTTATCAGGATGCAGAAACCCAAACACAAGTTTTCTGTGGCCACCACCTTGAACCAAAGGCTTCTGCTCCCAAAGGCTACTTGGACAGAATCAAAGCTCTCCTCAGTCCAAACTATCTGGTGAGCTGCAAAAAGGGGTGAAGATGTTTTATGCCACACACAGAGTTCTGCTGAGAGTTTCATGCAGTCACTGTGGTTGGAAAAGACCTTGAAGCTCATCAAGTCCAACCACTACCTGGTGCATGTTCAGGTTACTGGTGGCTTTGAGCTGTGCTGAAGTTAGCACTGAACCCAGAGATGCAGAGGGAAGCTCAACAGGAAGGGAGCAGCACCTAACTGGCCCTGTTACATCATGAACCTCAGAGGAAGGCAAGGTCTAAAGGTGTACCACTGTCTCCAGGAGCAAGTTTTACTGCTGGGGTCCTTTTTCACTCCAGATGACATGGATGTGGAACAAGCTCCTACCTAGACACTGCCTCCACACCAACCTGGCAAGCAGTGGGCACCACAGAGACATCCCCAAGAAGACTTCTCCAGATTTCCTGACTCTTGCTAAGATGACTGCATCCCTTGACCTGCCCTGGGCTGCATCTCTCAGGAGAGGCTAGATGTAAGGCAGAGCAGCTGAACCTCACTGGGACTCCACAGGGAGTATTTCCTGAGCTGGCTCTACCACTGCCACACACCACCAGTGGCTGGGTCACAAGCAGCTGCCAGGAGACCTGTGACAGCAAGATGGTGCAACCCCACCTGAACCACTCACATCAACCCACACTTCATGTCAGAAATGACAGCAAGCCCAGCTGGTGACAAGGATCGTGGGAGTGGGCAGGTTGCTCCTGGGCTGGGGGACACAGACAGCACACTCCTCCTTGCTGCTGAGGGTCACCTCAACAGTAACAAAAGGGAGCTGAGCTCGCTCTCTGCATCCTCCATCCATTTCTGACAGCATGAGCCAGGTCACTTGACCCTCATCCACCTCACCTGCCATGGCAGGGTCATCTCCCTCACCCAACCTCACTCAGAGGCCTGCTGAACTGCCACATGGCCACCAAAGCTCTACAGACAAATGGTGCTGACAGAACAAAAGCTCAGGGAATCCACATTTCTCATCTTTTCAGTTCAAATACTTCATTACAGAATCTTAAACCAAGGCAGAGCAGTCAAGTAATTAAAGGTGGATGTCTGCCTTGGATAGTTTCTTATTCCTTCTCCCTTAGGACAAAACGTGGCTCTATGTTTCCCTTAAAAACCCCTCAAGGCAGTCAGGGCAGCACCATTTTCATCAAGGCAATTACCAAAAAGCAGCCAATTTCTGTTCTGCTATCTCCACTGAAGTAAGCAGAGAAGCAGAGACACAAGTGGGGGATAGAATTTGGCTTGTTCACACATTTTTTTCTTTTTTTTTGTACTTTAAATATCACTACCTCCTCGAATTCCTTTGAATGGGTAGAAAAATGCCACCAGCAGGTTCATGAGGACAGCCAGGTTGAAGGAAATGCTGCTCCAGAAGGACATGTTGCGAGCACACCAGTAGAGGAAAGGCTGAGCTGCAAGAGAGGAAACAAATTCTCAATGGAGCATTTAAAAAAACCAAAACCCAACCAACCAACAACCACAGAAGTAAGAGTTCCTCCCAAAAAAACCAAACAATGGCACCAGCAGAACTCAGCTTGCCCAAAAGCAGAGCAACAAGAGCAGTAACAGCCAAGGCTCATCCTGAAGTTTGATTACTCTTCCTCTCTGGGGTACTACCAGTTCCCTGCACAGTGCTTTAAGGCAAAATATTCACAGAATCATACAATGGTTTGAGTTGGAAAAGACCTCCAAGATCATCCAGTCCAACCACCAACCCAACACCATCATGACCACCACACCATGGCTCCAAGTGCTATGTCCACACAGTTGTTAAACACCCCCAGGGATGGGGACTCCACCACCTCCCTGGGCAGCCTTTTCCAATCCCTGACCACTCCTGCAGCAAGGAAATTGTTCCTCATCTCCAACCTAAGCCTCCCCTGGCACAGCTGCCCTGTGGGCAAAGGACAGGAGCATATCTGCACAGAGCTGTGGCTACAGCTTGACAGCTGCACCTTTAACATGAGGATCACACAGAAATTGCTTTCAAAAGACTAAGTTTTAATAATCTCTGCAGCCTGAATCCAGAGGCTCAGAAAGCAAAAAAAAAAAAAAAAAGATTAATTCTCTGAAGTGGTTGTGGACCAGAAGATGACACGGACAGCTAAGAAGCTGCCTTGCAGTAATTCCTTCAGCATCAAGGCAAAGCCCCCCCTGATTTCAGCTCCTGCAGGTTGTTGTGCAGCAAATTGTGCACTCCTGAAATCAGCAGTGGAGAAAACCTCACATCTATTAAAAATGCTCTCAAAGAAGGGAAATAATGAAGGCTTTACCCTCTTGGAAGGAGATAATGTGCAGACATCAGGGAGCAAAGGAAAAGAAGCTCCCAGGGAGGGTTAGGGAAAAGATGAAATTACAAATTCTAGGGCTCAAGAGTGAAGCAGTGAATGCAGCATTGCTGAGCCCCACAGCAGCCACCAGCTCTCTTCAGCAAGTTATATCTGGAGGACTGGGTCCAGTCTGGGCTCTTCAGTTCCAGAGAGACAAGGAACTGCTGGAGAGAGTCCAGCAGAGGCTACAAAGCTGCTGAGGGGCCTGGAGCAGCTCTGTGAGGAGCAAAGGTTGAGAGCCCTGGGGCTGAGAGCCTGCAGAAGAGCAGCCCCAGAGGGAACAGGGCAAAGGGCAATGGCCACAAACTGGAGTCCAAGAGGCTTCATCTGAGCAGGAGAAGAAAGTTGTTTGCTGTGAGGGTGCTGGAGGCCTGGAGCAGGCTGCCCAGAGAGGTTGTGGAGCCTCCTTGTCTGGAAAGCTTCCAGCCCCACCTGGGCATTGTGCTCCTGGGCAAGCTGCTGTGGGTGCCCTGCTGGAGCAGGGGGGTGACTGAGTGATCTCCAGAAGTCTCTTCCAACTCTCATCATGTTGGGATTCTATGAAGGTCCAGAGGTCCCTTCCCATCTGTTTTTCTCTGTGATCTGCCACAGTGACTGAGTGCCAGTGAGGTTCCGTGTCAGGGGACAACCTTTGCCAAGCACACTGGCTTGTCTTGCCTGGCACTGCAGGCAGGTTTGGGAGCTGACAGCAGCACTCCCACATTTGTCCACTCTCACATCTGCTGTAGGAGGTGGTTCTGGACCAGCCTGTGCCCTTGTGCCAATCACTGGAGTTCAGCTGACTGAAGCATGGGGAACAGCAGTGCTATCAGAGGGCAGCTGTGCAGCTACGCAGGAAGCAGCTGCTTGATTTCTCACATGGCACAGGGGCACTGCTGGTAAACTCTGGCCACTCATCCCTGCCCACTGAGGCTGAGCCTCCTGTGCACCTTCTTCCCCTTCAGCAAAACAAGAAATCAGTTTTTAAAAGATGATAATTCTGAAAGAAATAAGTTTAGAAGTTCACTGGGGGAAGTGGTGGCTCCATACAGATTGAAACAGAATTTGGGGAGGTTTCCCAGGTGCCAGTGGAAACCTCAGAGGGAAAAAGCAGTGCTTGTAAATGCTTTCAAGTATTTTAAGCACCACAGGGCTGAAACTTTCAGCAGTCTGTCTGCCAGCCTGTTCCTTCCCAAAGGAAGGGTGAATTCTACTTTTAGTGTTTCTGGGAAAATGCACATTCACCCTGCTCTTAGCTAGCTTTGTTGCTGGAGATACCCTAAGTCCCTGCTGCACCATCCCAGCCTCACTCCTCCTTGCAGTGCAAGGGAACTGCTTCCTGCACCCAGTGCAGGGAGAGAGAGCAGCTCTCTGCTTTCTTCTGCTCTCTCCATTTCTCCCTGCCATCAAAAGCCTTCTCATTCAAGCTAAGCCTTCACCAACTTGTTCTTTCCTGCTGGCTCCTAAAACAGACGACCTGTGATCCTCCGTCCCCGGGATCCTCCTCCCCGCTCTCCCCTGGATCTCCTCCAGGGGCTCCTTACAGCTCCTGCATCAAGCCTGACTTCCTTACAGGGTGTTGCCAGTGTGCAGAGGAGCAGACTCCTCTTTCAAACCATTATCAAGGTTGCTGCCACACTGGGGAACCATCTGCTACCAAGTCAACGTTTCAAGCTGAGAGAACCTGACCTCAGCTCTCTGCCAGTAAGGCTCCAGGCGCCCAGGCCACCGACAGCAACCTACCTCGCAGTTTCTTCTGCCAGTTCATCTCATTGAAGAGGTCTTCAGATTTCAGGAAGAAGTCATTGATCTTGCTGCCTTGCTCATCCCTCTCTGTGGTGTAATAGATCCTCAGCTTGGACTCCTTGGTCAGGAACTCACAGATGCTGGGCACAGGGAAGACGATTTGCTCCATGGTGCGGTCCGACCTGACGATCTGCAACAGCAGCCCCATTAGAGTGCTCCCTGAGTGGGACATGGGTTGAGGTTTTGGTTTCTCTGCCTTTTTTTGACCTCCCCCTTCCCTTCTCAAGCTAGATGTAGAAATTTGGACATATTTAGGTACTTCAGCAGTTCGGTAGAGACTTCATTTAATTCACCTGTCAAAGCAAGCCTGCATTTAGCTCCAAGACCTGCTGGAGCAGGTCCAGAGGAGGGTCCTGAAGAGGACCAGGGGGCTAGAGCACCTCTGCTATGAGGACAGGCTGAGAGAGTTGGGGCTGTTCAGCCTGGAGAAGAGAAGACTCCAGGGAGACCTCAGAGCTGCATTTCAATATCCACAGGGGACCTACAGGAAGGCTGGGGAGGGACTGTACAGAAGGGGCTGTGGTGATAAAACGAAAGGCAATGGTTTGGAACTGGAGCAGGGCAGAGTTAGGATGGACATCAGGAGAAGTTCTGCACAGTGAGAGTGGTGAGACACTGGAACAGGCTGCCCAGAGAGATGGCAGACTCCCCATCCCTGGAACCATTGCAGGTCAGGTTGGTTGAGGCTCTGGGCAACCTGCTCCAGCTTGGGGATGTCCCTGCTGACTGCAGGGGGTTGGGCTGGATAACCTTTAAAGGTTCCCTTCCCACCTGTACCAGTCTGTGGCTCTATGATAGGAGCAGTAACAGTTGTATTTCTACTGCGTAGTAAAGAGGTTTGTGAGTTCCTCATGTCTGTGCCTGGTTTACTTTACAAAAGCATCTCAGGTTGGCCACCCAGCCAAATTGTCATTTTGCTACAGCAAGAATGGCAAAAGCTCTCACTAAACTTCATGGATTCAGCAACAGCACTGGCCAAAAAGGAACAGAAGTGAAGTTACACTTCCTCCTGCCAACAGAGCTCTGCTCAAGCTCCATCTTATAGCCCACACACGACAGCTCAGAAATAGCTTCCCCCCCAGGGGCTGTCAAGGAAAGGGAAATAAAGCAGTCAGCACAGAGAGATTGTGGTGTCAGGGATGACAGTCCACACACAGCTACTGGGTTCAATCCAAAAACCACAGACTGAGTGGCCAGGCACTGGAACAGGCTGCCCAGGGAGGTGGTGGAGTCCCCATCCCTGGAGGTGTTCAAGAAACCTGTGGCCATGGTTTGGTGGCCATGGTGGTGTTGGGTTGCTGGTTGGACCTGATGAGCTTAGAGGGCTTTTCCAACTGCAACAATTGTGGTTCTACAACATGAAGGGTGGTTCACTCCTTCCCACAGTGAATCTGGTCCCCTCCCAACACCTCCCAGCAGCCACCACTTCATCCCCCCCACCTCAATCTGTGCTGTGTGCTTGGCGTAGAACTCCAGAGCCTCGTCTCCCTCGATCTGACCTCCTGGCTTCAGCATGTTCTGCAGCTCTTTGTTGTGACGAGCCAACTGCAAGAAAGGAATGCAGAGGGAGTGGGAGACACCAGATGTCTTGCTGTGATATTCAATTTCTGATTTTTTTTTGGCATTAAAAAAAAAAAGAAAACCCAACCAAAAAGCTGCCCTCCAATAGTACTCAGGCAGCTGCTAGCAAAGGGCAAAGTTGACAGAAGGCTTTGTTCAGTTCCAAGCAGACACCCTGCAGCTCTATTTTGGGAGCAAGGCAGCACGATTCAGATCTGGGTTGTTTTTAATAGCCCTCTTCTGCTCCCTCTTTTACCCACCCCTCTCTGCCTGACTAGGGGAAATTGGCCACACTTGGTCTATCCTTCTACACCCCCCC
>VXBD01010817.1:0-14882 GCA_013399975.1 Indicator maculatus | reverse complement strand
CCCCCCCCCCAAATTCCAAAGGCGTGCTAACTGCTCAGGCAGGGATGGGAGAGAGGATTTGCATCGCTTCAAGAGGCTCCAAAAAGGCTTCTGGATGGTCTAAATCCACCTCACAGTGGTGGTCCTCCTCACATGCCATAGGAACAAGAAGCCTCTAGTTGAGTGATGCAGTAGCATCAATACATTGAGTAGGTTTAGATGTCTCTGGATAGGGTCTGTCCATAGAATGGCTCAGGTTGGAAGGGACCTCCGAGATCATCTGCTCCAACCTCCCTGCCAAGGGCAGGGACACCTCTCATCTAGACTCTCTTGGCTGCTCAGTGCCTCAATGGCCTAGTAGCCACAGAAGTGTTTGCCTTGATGATCTCAGAAGTCTTTTCCAACCTTTTATTTGATAAATTTTCCCTCCCCTTTGTGGTTTTTTTTTTTTTTTTTTTTTTTTTTTTTTTTTTTTTTTTTTTTTTTTTTAACCTTTAAACCATCACATTTTACCACCACAACGAACTTGACTGGCTCCAAGAGGGACAAAATGTGACACCAACCATAAAACCAGAGTGAGGATTCTGCTGAGAGTTTCCTTGCTCTAAGAGCAGAATTCCTTTGGGAGTATAAAGTATCCTCTGATACAGCTGAAAAATAATACACTGCTGCCCAGTTCTGCCAGGAACCTGACTCCTGTGTCTTCAGACACTTGGTCAGGAGCCTGCCTGCTTCCCACGATACACGAAAACTCCCCAAATTTCTTACAGTACAGAATCTTCTGATTCCCTGAGGGCTGAAATTTGCTCTGATAGAGAGAGTGTGCAGGGAGCTTGTCTCAGAGGTGAGCCATTCAAACAATCCCAGGGCAGAGCAGACCTCTTGCTGTCCACAGTGCTGCAGAAGCTGTGGGTGAACACCTACCTGGTGAGCTAATATATAAATGTTGTGTCCCACATTCCTTGGAGATGCTGCAACATCTTCCCCATTCTCTCCATCCTCAAACTCTACTTCTCCTTGCATGTAAGCCTTCTTTATCACTTCCACCTAGAATGACAGAGAGTGAAAAGACAGGTCAGAGTGATGGAGCAAGGAAGGTTCTTCTCCCCATCTACTCTGATCTGGTAAGGCCTCATCTGGAGAACTGGGTCCAGTTCTGGGCTTTCCACTTCAAGAGGGACAGGGAACTACTGGACTAAGTCCAGTGAAGGGCCACAAAGATGCTGAGGGGCCTGAAGTATCTCTGAAAGGGAAAGGCTGAGAGCCCTGGGGCTGTTGAGCCTGGACAAGGGCAGCCCCAGAGGGGATCTGAGCAATGCTCAGCAAGAGCTAAAAGATGGAGGTCATGAGGCTGGGGCCAGACTCTGCTCAGTGGTGCCCAGGGACAGGACAAGGGGCAATGGGCACAGACTGGAACCCAGGAGGTTTCACTTGAACTTCAGAAGCAGGCTGTGGAGTCTCCTTCTCTGGAGAGATTCCAACCCCACCTGGAAATGCTTCTATGCAACCTGATCTAGGTGAAGCTGTGTTAGCAGAGGGGTTGGACTGGATGATCTCTGGAGGTCCCTTCCAACCCCTACCATGCTCTAGCACTGTCTCATTGAAGTCCAAGGCCAAGATATATTTCAGGAGGAAGGTCACTGAGCTTCTCAACACTCAGGATAAACCAGGAGCTTCAGAGTGACCCAGGGACTCACCAGCTCTTTGGGCCTCATGTTGTAGAGGATCCTCTCTGCGTTCTCACTGTCATGCCTGCTCTCCATGATGGCCAAGAGCAGCTTTGAAGCATTGTTCTGAAGGGAGGGGAGAACAATAGCAATCACTGTACCCAGCTTGAGTGCCACCATCCCTGCTGCCCAGAAGGTCTGGAGCTGGTTTCTACAAAGATGAGCCATGGGCAAGGCAGATATTCCCAGACAGCCCCACTGCATGACTTCTGTGGCCAGACCTCACCAAGCACTCCCTTCTCCTCTAATTCTGGAGACCCACAGCTCAAGAGTAGTTTTCACCAATTCATTTCCCAGACCCTACTGATTGGGAGCCACTAACCCCAAGTCAAGATCTGGCTTTCTAAAATGCCAGTGCTGGTGGTGTTTCATTTGACAGACACTGCAACATCTCCACAAGCTCTCAGCTCCAAATGGAGCAGCTCAGCTCTGCTGAAGACACTCCTGATTGAATCAAAGGGTGGCCAAGGCTGGAGACCCAAACCTGCTTCCCTGCTTTTAACTGCAAATGACTCCACAGCCCAAGAGGAGAGAGGGAGGAAATGGCAAACTACCACCAGGCACCAGACTACTTTAATAGGGACAATTCAGATTAAAATCCATCATGGCTGACAAGCAAACCCAATAAAAGTATTTAATTTGAAAGTTTAATGCTAATTGAGTCTAAAAGCATTTTTTATTTAGAATCATAACTCCCCCCCATCAGCCAGCAGAACAGTGCAGGGCAGCAATGGAAACCAACCAGACTCTGGACTGCAGGGCAGGAAAGGCTTCAAAAGCAGGGAGATGATAGGTTAGGGTTGGACTCAATGACCTGAAGGTCTTTGCCAGAAATCAAGAGGGTCTGCTCTGAACCTCATGATTCAAGAGGAGGGTCTCCCTCAGCCTCTCAGGTCTCTGTAAATCATTCTAACTCAACTCTCCTTTGTGTGCTTCCCCCATGCAGCAAGCCCAGAGCAACCTTTGCCACCAAACGTGGTTAAGCTGCTCCTTGGCAAATTCAGATGAATCCCACTTGTGCTAAACCTCTGCTGGTAACTCTATAACTAACCTAAACCACTCATTCCATGCCACAGCCCCCATCTGAAGCTGGTGTCTCCATGTCACCATTCAGAAGGAGAAACCCCTGTGACAAACAACCCCTGGGGCACTGCTCCAACTCCCTCACACAATTCTTTGTCACTCCTGAGCAGAGGGACCCAGCAAACACCCTCAGCACTGCAACACCCCAGTTGTGCCTGAGCTCCCTGTGAGGGTGGATCAGACACACAGGCACTTGCCTTCAGCTCCAACACGAGGTCCATCCTCTTCTTGCCCAAGGGGTTGATGTCGTTGAGGATCAGGGCCGTGATGATGTCGATGCCGTTGGACTCGTGCGTGGCGATGCAGTTCTGCCCAAAGAGAGGGCAAAGTGTCACTAACTGAACTGCCTACCCTCAGAATGCAGCCTGGGCTGCTGACCCCAGCCAGCACACAGGAGTCACTTTTCACAGGCCTGCACTGACAGCACAGGGACAGTGGCTTCAAAGGAGAGCAGAGCAGATTGAGATTGGATGTGAGGAACAAGTTCTGCACCAGGAGGGTAATGGAACACTGCAGCAGGTTGCCCAGGGAGGTGGTTGGGACCCCATCCCTGGAGATACTGAAGGTGAGGCTAGACAGGGCTCTGGGCAACCTGATCCAGTGGAGGATGTCCCTGCTGAGTGCAGGGGATTGGACTGGATGAGCTTTGGAGTCCCTCCCAATCCAGACCATTCTATGATTGATGCCCCCCCCCCAGGCTGCTTGAGGTGCTTAACTGACCAGCAAGCCCCAGCCAGTGGAACAACAAAGGATGAAGGTATTTTGTTTCAGGCTTTTGCTGTCTGCAGCCAGGGCCTGTCCTACTGAAACCAGACAGACTCAGGAAACAGAGAACAGCACAGCTGATAAAGGAACCATTTACATGCCAAAGCATCCAGCCTGAACACAGAGCTGAGGAAAAATCTCTGTTTTAGTAAGATTAGGGAGAGTTTTCTTTATTTTTGAAGTACCTACTTCAGCCCTAAGCAAAGAATGTGAATTTCCATAACCTTCTTCCTTTCCCTTTAACCCTGCTCTCAGAATGGTCTGGAACTAAAAGGTACAAACCACCACTACCTTGCTGGCTCCAAAATCCAGAGCCCTACTCTCTTGCCAAGCTCCACACCTTTATCTAAAGGTTGTTATTCCACACAAGGTAAAAAACAGAGAGAAGCTGTTAGGAGCTGATGACCCTCAGGAATTCTCTTGCAGAGATGGAATTTCATAGGATCCTAGAATGGCTGAGGGGACCTTAGAGATCATCTACTCCAATCTTCCTACTGTAGGCAGGGACACCTCTCAGCTAGACTCAGCTGCTCAAGGCCTCATCCAACCTGGCCTTGAACACCCCCAAGCAGGAGGCATCCACAGCCTCCCTGGGCAGCCTGTGCCAGAGTCTCACCACCCTCACACTCAAGAACTTCCTCAGCTCCACTCTAACCTTGCTGTGCCTCAGCTTCAAACCATTCCCCTTTGTCCTGTCCCTAGACACCCTCATGGAAAGTCCCTCTGCAGCCCTCCTGAAGGATGCCTTTTCAGCTCTTGGTCATCTCCACTGTGCTTTGTTCAGTTTTGCTGTAAATGATCCTCTCTGAGTACACAAAGAAAAGAGCCTTCAAAGCACAAATGTCCTCCAAGACTTGAAAAAAGTCACATTCCAGGCTTTCCAGGTTCAAACAGTATGGACAATGAAAGTGAGCAGTGCTTCAGGACAGAACAAGCCTGGCAGACCAAGAGCCAAGACACAGGTTGTGGGTGCAGGAGGAAGGGTGGTGAGGATGCATGGCTGCATTACCTGGTTCTCGTGGCAAGGACCCTGACAGTACTCTGTCAAACTTTCCAGTGTCTGGTTGATCAAGGCCACGTTTTTCTCATTTATATACAGACCAAGTAGTCCAAGTCCACCAGTGGTGCTTCCACAGATACAGTCCAGGAACTGCAGGGTCTCACACACCAAGTTGTAGTTGGTTTTGTTGTTCTGGCACCGAAGGAAATTCTGTGGGGAGAGTGGAAAAGCCAGGGGTGGGGGAAGGCAAAAACAAAACCCACATGAAGTGATGCTTGGATGGGAATATTTCACTGAATGATAGAATTGTTTCAGCTGGGAAAGACCTCTAAGGTCCTTAAGTTCAAACTAAGATCATCAGGGCCACTGTACCATGGCCATTTGAACAACTGCACTGCCTGGTGCATTGCTGCAATTCCACTGGAGTCTGGACAAGCAGTTTCAGGCTCTTGCAGGGCTTCCTTGCAATGTGCTGCTCTCTCCAGCAGCTTGCTGGCTTCCAGTTTTAAAGCAGGAGCAATAAACAGAAAGAATTCCTTATTGCTCTGAAACCCAGCATGGAATGAGCCCTTCACAGCAAGCAGGGAGCTCTCCTGAAGCTGCCCTTCCAGCCTACCTGTTCTGTTAGCATGGCAGCATCTGAGGAGCAAAGGCTGAGAGCCCTGGGGCTGAGAGCCTGCAGAAGAGCAGCCCCAGAGGGCATCTGAGCAATGCTCAGCAAGAGCTAAAGGAGCTGTGGGGGGCAAGAGGCTGGGGCCAGACTCTGCTCAGTGGTGCCCAGGGATAGGACAAGGGGCACAAACTGGAACTCAGGAGGTTCCATCTGAACAGAAGGAGAAGCTTCTTTGTTGTGAGGGTGCTGGAGGCCTGGAGCAGGCTGCCCAGAGAGGTTGTGGAGTCTCCTTGCCTGGAGAGCTTCCCCCTGGCCATTGTGCTCCTGGGCAAGCTGCTGTGGGTGTCCTGCTTTAGCCAGGGTGTTGGACTGGAGAATCTCCAGAGGTCCTTTCCAACCCCCCCCCATGCTGGGATTTCACTGCTGACCATGACTCAAGGCTCTCTCCTCCTCAGCCCTTTCTCTAAGACAGAAGCCACATTTCCTTGGCTCTGGTTTCACACCAGCACCACCTGCCAGGAGGCAGCTGACCACATGCCTTGAAGGAAGGCATCACAAGATGTAATTCCCTCAATTGCAGTTCTTCCCACATCATTATTGTAATCCCAGCAGCTTGAAGCTGCTGATTAGAAGCAGCTCCTCTAATGCAATGCCAGTTTTATCAGCATGGATTAAAGATGTTTCCTGTCTCCTCTATTCCAAATGAAAAGAAAACCACCAAACCCCCCAAAACAAAGAAGGACGATTAAAGAAACCCAAATTCCCAGTGACTCAGAGGCTGTTTGTCAGCACACTGCAAAGAGGCAGAGCCACCATCACTTTCTTTCCTCAAAGTTTCAAGGAGAACAATCATAGAAATGTTTTAGTTGGAAAAGACCTCCAAGATCAAGTCTAGCCACCAGCCCAACACCACCATGGCTGCTGAACCCTGTCCCCAAGTGCCGTGGCCACAGGTTTCTTGCACACCTCCAGGGACGGGGACTCCACCACCTCCCTGGGCAGCCTGTGCCAATCCCTAACCACTCTTGTGGCAAAGACATTTTTCCTCATCCACCAACCTAAGCCTCCCTGGTGCAACTTGAGGCCATTTCCTCTCCTTCCTCCACTTGATCCTAAGGAGAAGAGCCCAACCCCCACCTCACTGCAGCCTCCTTTCAGGGAGCTGTAGAGAGCAATGAGGTCTCCCCTCAGCTGAAATAACCTAAATGAAACTCCTACCTAGCTTCGTTCTAACGAGTTACAAAACACTTCCAAGGTGGGAAAAAAACCCTCCTCAGATGAAGAAGATGCATGGGACCACGGAAGCAGCAAGGTCTCCTCTGCCAGTGCTGTTAACTGATTGCCTGTGTCAGACTAATAAGTCTTTTAAGGCAAACAGAGTGAGAAATTGCCAGCTTCGATTGCAGGCAAAGCTAAAAAAAGAAAATGCAGTCTATGAATGCAGACTAAAGGTGACAGTGATTCAGCACATTGCCACTGATTGCTCATTTAGCATCCTGGCTTTTGATTAACTTGTCAGAACACAGAGAAGTTGATGCTACAGCAAGTGGAGCTTGTGTCTTCCCTCCATATTAAAAAAAAAAAAAATAAAGAAATACTGGAGAACACCAAAAGTGATCAAACAAAAGCCTCCCTGGCTGCAGCATGGCATTTGTTCTGCTGAGAGCTTGTTGACACCAGCTTTAGCTTCTTGATCCAAAGTCAATAAACACAAGGCAAAGAGGAGGAATGAGGCACAGGAGGCAGAAGGACAATGGTTAGATGGTGAAAGGAGGGGGAAGCAGAACCTTGCAGCAAACAGGACCCCACTGCACTGACAGAAACTGCCCCAGGGCATGTGTCTTGCTGGCTCAGCCAGTGTAGATGGAGCTCTTCATGTGCTGTCATCCACAGCCTCTCCCAGGCTGTGGAGTGGGAACACAACTCCTCCATATGGAGCATGCCATCCTGTGGCTTTCAGCAGAAATGGCCCTAAGGAATGCACCATCCACAGGTCCCTGTGCTCAGAATCAAGAGTGACAGAGCTGCAGCTTCAGCTGAAAGACAGGAAAAGCTTGCAGCTTGTGGGATGTGGAGGAGGAAAGAGGGAAAGGAGCATTCAGTGCCCAGCTTGAAGGATCGTGCACACTCAGCTGAGAGAGATACTCTCTGGTGGATCTGGTGAGGGCACACCTCCAATACTGGGTTCCATTTTGGGCTCCTCACTTCAAGGAGGACATTGAGGTGTTGGAGCAGGTACAGAACAGGGCAATGAAGCTGGTGAAGAGAGAAGAGATCAGGTGAGGAGCAGCTGAGGGAACTGGGGGTGTTTAATCTGGAGAAGAAAAGGCTGAGAGGAGACCTCATTGCTCTCCACAGGTCCCTGGAAGGAAGTTGCAGTGAAGTGGGGGTTGGTCTCTTCTCCCTAGTATCAGGTGATAGGAGAGAAAATAGCCTCAAATTGTGCCAAGGGAGGTTTGAGACCCAGAAAGATTTCTTTGCTGCAAGAGTGATCAGTCACTGGAACAGGCTGCCCAGGGAGGTGGTAGAGTCCCCATCCCTGGAGGTGTTCAAGAAACTTGGGGACATGGCTTAATGGCCATGGTGGTCTTAGGTTACTGGAGTCAATACCTTAGAGGACTTGTCCAAACAAACAGTTCCATGATTCTATACTGGGAAGCTCTGTTCTCTTCCAGCCAGCACAGCTCTTGCTTCCAGCTCCTGTTTCCTGGATGCTTCACTCAGCTTGTCACAAGCTTCAGTTCTCGTGACTGACCCTGTAGTACACTTCATGTCTTTATTCAGGACAGAGGCAGCACAGAAAGGACCTCCTAAGGAAAGTGGTAGGGCTGCAGCCTGGCCAAAGAGACCAGATGACAGGCTCGCTACAGCAGTGCAGAGCCCAGACAGCTTTGTTATCAAGGTTGAGCTGCCATGGGGAATCAAGGCTCAGACTTCACACAAGATTAAAAAAAACACCCAAGTGTCTGAGAGAAGTCCTCTGCCACATGTGATGTGTCCAACCAGGAGTGAGGAATGAAACAGAACCAGAGAATTGTTTGGATTAGAAGAGATCTTTAAGATCAATGAGTCCAACCATTAGCCCAGCACTGCCAGGTCACCACTGAACCATGGCCCTCAGCACCACATCTCCATGGCTTGGAAACCTCTCCAAAGATGGGGACTCCATCACTGCCCTGAGCAGCCTGGGCCAGGGCTTGACAACCCTTTTGGGGAAGAAATTGTTCTTAACATCTAACCTAAACCTTCCCTGGGCCAACTTGAGGCTGTTTGCTCTTGTCCTGTCCCTTGCAATTTGAGAGAGGAGACCAATCCCCACCCTGGCTCCAACCTTCTCTCAGGGAGCTGTAGAGAGCAATGAGGTCTCCCCTCAGCCTCCTCTTCTCCATACTGAACACTCCCAAGGTCCCTCAGCTGCTCCTCCCCAGCCCTGTTCTCCAGACCCTTCCCCAATTTTATTGCCCTTCTCTAGACCCTCTCTAGCTCCTCATTGTCCTTCTTGGAGTGAGAGGCTCAAAACTGAACCCAGTACTCAAGGTGAGGCCCCCCACACTTCAGCATCCACCTGTTTGTCTCAGTCCTTGCATTCATTTGAAGAAGAAATTGCAACTCCTCCTCCAGACCTACAGAGCAAGCTGGAAGGAGACATCACCCTGTGTGTAATGCAGAACAAATTATCTGTGAGAGGAACCACTGAGTGATGCAAAAGGTGCAGTGCTGCAGCTTCCTGAGCCATTGCACAAGGGCTTCCTCCTCATCTCCAACACATATCAGTTGTCACAGCTCTGACTTGCATATTCCTGTTTTTCTCACCATCAGGCTGCTCACAATCCCCAACAGCTTGTAAAGGGCTTGGTTTGATGAACCTACAGCTGCACTGAGCAGGTGAGTTCTGCTCTAATCCATTCACACAATCCCAGCACAGTGGAGTGGGAAGGCACCTCTGGAGATCATCCAGTCCAACACCCTGCTGAAGCAGAGCACCCACAGCAGGTTGCCCAGGATCAGTGTCCAGGAGGGCTTAGAATCTCTCCACACAAGGAGACTCCACAACCTCTCTGGGCAGCCTGCTCCAGGCCTCCAGCACCCTCACACCGAAGAAGCTTCTCCTTACATCCTTGGTTTTCCTCCCAGAGCTGAACACAGAGCTACCTGCTGTTTGGGAAAGCTAATTGTTCAGGGCTGGTGAAGAGCTCAGGCCAAGTTTCTTGCCTGGCTTGAGTTCAAATCTGCTGCTATAGCTTGCAGAGCTCAGCCAAAGGCAGCAGCAGTCCAGGATCACGTGCGTGCGGCTTGGGCTGCTGCCACGGAATGCTGCTGGCCCTGCTTGCCTCTGACACCGCTAACGGCGTAAAAATGATTTGACAAAACAAAGATCAAATAGCTTTTTGGGGGGGGGGAGGGGGGAGAGGAAAAAATGAGGAGAAACCCTGCTGTATGTAACCTCAGCACCTATAAAAGGCAGAGAGGCTGCGAGGTTCCCAGATGGAGCTCATTTCCCACCTTGCCAGCAGCAGGGCCGCCTGAGGTCAGCGGAAGCGAATTGGCAGGGCTGGGAAATGCTCGGGCAGGGTCCTCCGCTGCTGGCAGGCCCCTCCACAAGGTACAGTCATGGCAATTATTCCTCCCCTCCAAAAGCATTGAGAACGTTGTGCTGAGCCTCACCAGCTCCTTGCCTGTGTTCCATCTGAATCCAGCAACAGTGCTGAACCAAAAGCAAGGTAATTGCAGGCCACTGGGAAGCAAAAATCTTATCTGCGGTGGAGGTACATGGAACACAGAGTGCCAGCATGGTGGGGTGGGAAGGCACCTCTGAAAACCATCCAGGCCAACCCCCCTGCTAAAGCAGGGCACCCACAGCAGCTTGCCCAGGAGCACAATGCCCAGGGGGGGTTGGAAGCTCTCCACACAAGGAGACTCCACAACCTCTCTGGGCAGTCTGCTCCAGGCCTCCAGCACCCTCACAACAAACAACTTTCTCCTCATCTTCACGTGGAACCTCCTGGGTTCCAGTTTGTGCCCAGTGCTCCTTGTCCTGCCCCTGGGCACCACTGAGCAGAGCCTGGCCCCAGCCTCTTGCCCCCCACAGCTCCTTTAGCTCTTGCTGAGCATTGCTCAGATGCCCTCTGGGACTGCTCTTCTGCAGGCTCTCAGCCCCAGGGCTCTCAGCCTTGGCTCCTCACAAAGCTGCTCCAGGCCCCTCAGCATCTTTGTAGCCTCTCCTGGACTCCCTCCAGTAGTTCTCTGTCTCTCTTGAACTGTGCAGCCCTCCCTAGGGCAGAGTAGAGAAGGAGGAGAACTGCCCTTGCCCTGCTGGCCACAATCCTCTTAGCGCACCTCAGGCAACCATTGGCTCTTTTGGCCAAATGCCTGAGGACTGCTGAAATCCACGTGCTAGTGGTGTCTCTGTTTTCCTCCATGACTTGATTTGTCTCTCCTTGCCCTCTCCAAAGCCCATCAGTACCTTCACAGCATAACACTTCCATGCCTGAAGCACTTACTCTTCCAAAGACACATGAAGGGTTGGTCCCACCACCTTTGATACACATTGCAATGACCACTGGCTGGTGGGACTGCAATGCATGGCTCCAGCAAGTCATAAATACCTTTTTATAATGGATTATCTCCAAGACCAAAGAAAATACTAAGGGGCATGGGATGTGGGCAGAGGGACGTGAAATGAACAGATGTGCCCAGGGACCAGGCTCTACCTGCAAGTCCCGGTTGTGGTTTTCACAGAGCAGCTGCAGGAACCGCAGGATGGGTTGCATTATTGAGATGACAGCACTCATCTCCAGGTCATCTTTGCTCTTGTCTGCTGCAGGCTGTGCTCCTTCTCCTGCTGAGTAGTGGTCCTCAGGATCAGCTTCCCTGCGGTAGGTGTTGTAAGCCTTTCGGGTAGCTGCGGAAGCCTCTAGCAGCTGGTCCCGGACCTCCTCAGTAATTTGGGTCATGGGCTCCCTTGCTGAAACACACAAGATGAGGCCTTCCTCAAGGCAAGCAGAAGGAGAGGGACCAGAAAAACCTCTTCACACATCTCCCATGAGTTTCACACCCAGGCCAGCAACTCCTTGCAGTTCTGTTGGTGAGTATGTTTAGTGCGATGTGAAGGTCGGGAGTTTAGAAGGACATCATGTCACTCTTCACACCTTTTAAGTGAGCCACATTAAAGTTATTCCACTCTGGGATTAATTGGTTAGGGGACACACATCTAGCACTACCAGGAGTTACCACAGAGGACCTGCTAGAGAGGAAAATTGGGATTTCTCCACTCATTGTCAGAGAAGACACTGAGCCCATGGGCCAGTGCTCAGGTTTGGGCAGCTTGTCACGAGAGACAAGGCAGCAGAGTCTCATCTCAGAAAGACTTTTCTCATCCTTTCAATAGCACAACCTCACAAATGGATGAAGGAGGAATGAAGCTCTCGAAATCCTGAGCCAGGGCACCACTGGCCTCTGAGCTTTGCTCTGTGGGATCAGAGATCAGAGCATTACCGCATCGGTCGACATGAGTTCAGAGCCCAGCCCCTACCCCTTCTGTCGCTTCAGAGGCAGAACCCCCGGGGATTACCTTTCTTCCTGCTTGGGGCATCTCTGTCTGAGTCCTCATCTTTCTTTTTATTTCCTAGGTCACTAGTATTGACAGTGACAGTGGCCTTGATTTCCTGCTGTGCCACTTTCATCCGATCATAAAAGACCTTGAAGAACTTCTCTGATTTCTTATCCTCCGTCAGGCGGCAGAAGAAGGAATGCTGCAAGAGGAGGAACAGGAGCTGTGTCTCAAACCATCTATACCCAAACCATGCAACCATCTTCACACCCAGGATGGAATGCAGATTATTCCACCTCTCTGTGTGACACCCTGAAGGACTGGGAGGTTAACCAACTTTCAGGACAGCAAAACCCAGAGCAATGGAAGCTTGTGTGTGATTGTGAAGGAAGCACAAGCACCTCAGCTACCAACAGCTTCCAAATGCAACTTGGAGGTCACTGAGATACAAGATTCCAGCCCTAGCACATTTGGCAGCAGACTTCTCTCTCAGCAACAGAATTAGAATGACAACATCAGAGCACTGATAGGGCTGGAAAACAACATCAGACCACTGAGAGGGCTGGAAAAGCCCTCTAAGAACATCCAGTCCAACCAACAACCCACCCCCACCATGGCCATCAAACCATGGCCCCAAGTGCCATGGCCACAGCTTTCTTGCACACCTCCAGGGACAGGGACTCCACCACCTCCCTGGGCAGCCTGTTCCAATGGCAAGCCCAAAGAACTAAGGATGGTGGAATTATTCTCAGTTCAGAAATAAAAGGGTATGAGCAAAATGTGGAGAAAAAAAAAAACTGTCCTGCTCTCCTGACCTCAAATCAGGGGGCATGGGACTCATAACAGGCAATCAGCAACTCTAATCACAGTCAGAGATTCATAGAATGGTTTGGGTTAGATAGGATCTGAAGGCTCATCCAGTTCCAGCCCCCTGCCATGGGCAGGGACACCTCCCACCAGCCCAGCTTGCTCAAGGCCTCATCCAGCCTGGCCTTGAACACCTCCAGGGAGAGGACATCCACAGCCTCCCTGGGCAACCTGTGCCAGTGTCTCCCCATCCTTACTGCCAAGAATTTCTTCCTCATCTCCAGTCTCAGTCTACCCTCTTGAAGCTCAAAGACATTGTCCCTCATCCTTTCACTCCAAGCCGTTGTCAAAACTCCCTCCCCAGACTTCTTGTAGCCCCTTCAGGTACTCAAAGGCTGCTCTAAGATCTCCCTGGAGTCCAAACAAGGTACAAACAGGGCAACGTAAGGAGGGACAGTTTCTGCTGAGTTTCAACTGCCCTGTCTGAGACTTGTGATTCCTACTTGAACATCTCTTGGGCTGACAGAACTCAAGGCACTGAGTCCTCCTGAGAAGGTTTATTAATGTTCTCCTGCCCATATGTGCACTGAGACAGAGAGTTCCTCCCAGAGACTGGGGAGAATACAAATCATGCCCAGGTCAAAAGGCAGCCACCAGAGTGAGTGATCAGACAGTGCCTGATGAAACCAAGATGTTGTTACATAAATCAGGCTCTGAGCTTCAACAGGACTGAAGGGTGAACTCCTAAGTGGGTCACCTTCTGCAGAGCATTCTGAAATCAGTTTGCATTCTGCAGCAGCTCACGATCCAACAGCTCTCCACCATGAATAGGAATGAAGCCTGATTTATGGAATGACAGACAAATGAAATGAAATAAAGAAATGAAAGCAGGAACAGCAATCACTCCTGGCTGCCTTCCTGCCAGGAAGAGCACACTAGGCCCTCTCTGCTGTGCCTGCTTTGATCACTCCCCAGCAGCTGCAGTCACAATGACTTCGAAAGGCTCATGATGTTGTGTCTTCGGTTACAGGCTGAGAAGGACCACTCCTATTTCAAGAAGTTGATCAAATAGAACCAGAGAATCATTTGGGTTGGAAAACACCTCTCAGATTGAGTCCAACCATCAATCCAAGACCACCATGGCAATTAAACCAGGTACCATGGGCACACATTTCTTGAACACCTCCAGGGATGGGGACTCATCTCCTGTGAACATGAAATGGCCTGAAATTGTGCCAGAGAAGGGTTAGGATGGAGATGAGGAACAATTTCTTTGCTGCAAGAGTGGTCAGGGGTTGGAACAGGCTGCCCAGGGAAGTGGTGGAGTCCCCATCCCTGAAGGTGTTCAAGAAACATGGTGCTTGGGGCCATGGTTTGATGGCCATGTTGGGGTTGGGTTGAGGGCTCGACTGGATGATCTCAGGGGGCTTTTCCAACCCTAACTGTTCTGTGATTCTACAAACCATCAGTTCTAGAAAGGGTAACTGTTTTCTGGAAAATGACACCACTTGCAGGTCAGCAAAGCAATGCTGTCACCTGGTCGCACATCTCAGCAGCTTATTCAGGAGGAGTTTCCCTGTGACAAAGCAGTGGTGAAGGAAAAGCTTTTTCTCATGCCCCACACTTTGAAGGCAGGCAGCAGTTATTTGCTGACAGGCTGGATTTCTGTTGGCTTTTCAAAGCTTCTCAACTGACTTTTCCACTGCACTTCAGAGAAAAAAAAAACAAAGCCCCAGAAGAAAGGGAGGTTTCCAGTAAGGGCTGCTCTCGTTCGTGCTGTGTGTGCGTTCCAGGGCTGTCACCCAATGATTGTTTCACTTGAGGTCAGGGAGCCTAACACCTTCACACATATGAACCAACCACATGCCAGCTAGCAAAGAAGCTGTATTTTAAGAGGTGTGATCCTGCAAGATGTGCTTCAGCAGGTAACTTTGACAGGGATCCTAAAAAAAATTATTTATGGGTAGAGCGTGAAAGCACGAAGTGGATCAAATCTGCCTGTTCAAGAGGCAAGAGAGTGGTCAGCAAAGGCTGCTGCACACAGACCCCAGGCAGCCAGCAGCAAGAGTGCTGACCAAACAACAGAAAACCTCTACCCTCAGAGGTGGTTTTGAGGAACACTTCTTTTAAGGGACCACAGGAGCATTTGACACCAGCCAGACCTTGGAGAACCCAAATCAACCTGATGCAAACCCCAAAGCCACTGCCTGCTCAGCAAAAGAGTTCCCCTCATTGTGCATCAGGCAAAGCAGACCAGGCTGGCTCCTCATCTCCCACACAGAATCGTAGAATTGTTAGGCTTGGAAGGGACCTCAAGAGTCATTTAGCTCCAACCCCTCTGCCATGGCCAGGGACACC
>VXBD01010816.1:101911-119201 GCA_013399975.1 Indicator maculatus | reverse complement strand
TCCCTGCTGCCTGCAGGGGGTGGGACAAGATGAGCTCTGAGGATCCCTTCCAGCCCAGTGCTCTCTGGCAGTCAAAGACTCTCTTTGGGATTTCACCTGACAATACAGATCTCACCTGGGAGGTGTTTCTGTAGCTTCCTCACCACCATTGCTGCCTGGAGGATAAAATAAGCCTCCAGCCCCTCCCCCTCAGACCCTCAGCAGCTTCTCTGCAGCATTTTTTCCCCCAGCACCAGCTGAGAAATCCTCATGGAGTGGCTTTGCTTGGAAGAGATCTTCGAGATCACAGAGTCCAAGCCTCACCCCAGCACTGCCAGGACAGACAATGTCCAAGCTGAGCAGGAGATCCTTTCTTTAACTGCTCTCTGATGTTCCCTTCTGGACATGCTCAGCAGTTCTCACATCTCTAACCAGCTGGTGAGATGTGCCCCTGAATGCCACAGCCTGACCCGCCCTGGTCTCTGCCAGATCCTCCTGTGGGGCACTCCCCTGCCACTGGGAACCTCTCTCTGAACCCTGGGGGCTGGAGGAAGGTTAAGCTCTCCTTGAAGAGGCTGCTGGAAGAGGCTCTGCAGCTGTAGGTAGGACACAGCTCATGGAGGGAGGCACCTCTGGTGTGCATGGACAGTAGAAGTCCCCCAGGACCTAGAGGAGCTGAAATACCCTGAGCTGTCCCTCTAGGAGAGCCCTCGGGGGGAGCTTAACCTAATTCTAAGCAGGCAGAGGTTTGGGAGTGATCCCTGGGTGAGCTGTTGCCTTTGTGGAGGTTTTAGACAGGTTCCTAGCCCTGAGGTGTGACTAAATGAAGGCAGAGTCTCAGGTGGCCTGGAGCTGCCCCTGTGTGCTGCTGCTGCTGCCTGTGCAGCTCAGGCAGTTCAGAAGCACCACAGAATGAGGAAGCTTCCAGCAGAGCAGCTGGGAGGGAAACTCTCTTGGCCCAGAGGTCACAACCACTCTGCTGTGCAACATCTACAGAGGCCACACAATAGCCCCAGACCCAAGCTCGTGCCCATGGGAATGCCCTGCCTGGGGCACAGCCCCTGGTGCTCAGCAGCTGAGAGAGTTGGGGCTGATCAGCCTGCAGAGGAGGGCTCCAAGGAGACCTTCTTCTGGCCTTCCAGGATCTGAAGGAGGCTCCAAGAAAGCTGGGGAGGGAGTTTTTAGGGTGTCAGGAAGTAGATAGGATTGGGGGGAATGGATCCAAGCTGGAGCAGTGGAGATTGAGATTAGACCTCAGGAAGAAGTTGTTCCCCTGAGGGTGGTGAGACACTGGCACAGGTTGCCCAGGGAGGTGGTGGAAGCCTCATCCCTGGAGGTTTTTGCAGCCAGGCTGGATGTGGCTGTGAGCAACCTGCTGTGGTGTGAGGTGTCCCTGCCCATGGCAGGGTTTGGAACTGGCTGATCCCTGAGGTCCCTTCCAGCCCTGGCAGTTCTGTGGTGCTGTGACTCCTGCCTGATGCAGAGCTGCAAAGTCTGCTGGAGAGTCTGGCAGCAGCAAAGTCTCCTCCCAGGGCCACAAGGGCCCAGCAGAGAAGCTGACAACCCAGGACACCCCCAGCAGGGCTGCAGCTGTGGCTGATTCCTGAGCACAGGATCCAGCCCAGCTCCCCAGCTCCCAGCCTCGCTGGGATGTTCCCTGCTGGAGCTCTGTCACCTGGCAGTCTGCTCTCCCTCCACAGCCAGGCAAGACCTGGCACCCCTCAGGCTGCTGTGCACACAGCCTGCATGCTCTGACTTGCAGACATCTCCCTCTTGCTGCTCTTGATCTTCAGACAAACCCAAGAATTTGTGTCTTGCCCTGTTCCCAAGGGCTGCAGTCAGCAAATTCCCAGGCTCAGGACATCAGAGCAGGTCCAGCCCCACGGGGGTCAGACAGCAGAGCAGGCAGCAGCTGGAGGCACTGCTTGGTGTCTGCAAGGACAGCTCTGCCCCAGCTGGGCTGAGAGCCCTGAGCTCTGAGCTGGAAATGAGCATCAGCCCCTTGGGAACAGCACTGAGCCTTGCAGCAGGCTGAGCTGCACAGGTCAGGGTGCAGCAGGGCAGGGCAGGCTCCCCTGGAAGCTTTGGAGGTTCTCCTCCCCCTCTGCTCTCCCTGCTGAGACCTCCCCTGGAATATTGCATCCAGCTCTGGGCTTCCCAGTTCAGGAGGGACAGGGATCTGCTGGAGAGAGTCCAAGGGAGGGCTGCAAGGATGCTGAAGGGCCTGGAGGACTGCCTGGGGAGGAGAGGCTGAGAGCCCTGGGGGTGTTCAGTCTGGAGAGGAGAAGGCTGAGAGGGATCTGATCAATGTCTATCAATAGCTGAGGACTGGGGGTCAGGAAGGAAGGGACAGGGACAGGGACAGGGACAGGGACAGGGACAGGGGCAGGGACAGGGACAGGCTCTGCTCACTGTGCCCTGGGATAGGACAAGGGGCAAGGGATGGAAACTGCAGCACAGGAGGTTCCACCTCAACATGAGAGGAACTTCTGCACTGGGAGGGTGCCAGAGCCCTGGAGCAGGCTGCCCAGAGAGGTTGTGGAGTCTCCTTCCCTGGAGCCTTTCCAGACCTGTCTGGATGTGTTCCTGTGTGACCTGTGCTGGATTCTATGGTCCTGCTCTGGCAGATCTCCAGAGGTCCCTTCCAAGCCCTGACATCCTGTGACCCTGGGAGCCATTCTGCTCCTCTGCTCCCAGAGCTTCTGCAGGGCTCCTGACCCACCTGAGATGTGAGGCTGTGGAGATGCCCCTGCCAGGGAGGGGGAAGGTGAGAGCTGGGATGGGCTTGGACAGCACTAACTGAGGAGAAAGACTCAGCATGAGAACTCCTGAGTGCTGCTTGTGCAGCAGAACATGGCCCAGGACTGGGAAGCCCCAAATGTGTCTGAAATGAGTCAGAGAGAGCAGAAATGCCCAGGCAGAGAAATGCCTTCTGCAGGGGAGCTGAACTGTGACCTGGTTTCCTCCTGCTGATTCCCAGGGGAGGGCTGGAGCACCTCTGCTGTCAGCAGGCCAGGCTGAGGAGCTGGGGTTGGTCAGCTTGGGAAGAGAAGGCTCCAGGGGACCTGAGCAGGGAGCTGCAGGAGAGCTGGGGAGGGACCTTCAGGCAGTGTGCTGACAGGGTGAGGGGCAAGGGGGTTCAGCTGGCAGAAGGTTGATCTAGACTGGAGGTTAGGAGGAAATCATTCCCTGGGAGGGTGGTGAGACACTGGCACAGGCTGCCCAGGGATTCCTCATTCTAGGAGGTGTCAAGACCAGGCTGGACTGGGCTCTGAGCTACCTGGGCTGGGGGAGGTGTCCCTGCCCATGGCAGGGGGCTGGAACTGGGTGCTCCTGAGGGTCCCTTCCAAGCCAGCCCATCCTGTGGCTCTGTGGCAGCTCTCCCAGGGGCATGGGCAGCACACTGGGTGGCACCAGCTGGGTGGACATCTGCCAAGCACCACCAAGCTGCAGCAGCCTGAGTTAAACCCTGGGTTAAAGCAGCCTCAGTCCCACCAGGGCCTTGGAGCCCTGCAGGGCTGCTGCTGGTTGTGACTCCCAAGGTTTCTGCAGGAGCAGTTGTGGATGAGAAGAGGAAGGCAGAAGTTGGAGTTGTGGTGCCCTCCCTAGCACTCACTTGCTCTTTGCACAGCTCTGCTCTGGCTCCAGGGCTGGGGGTGGCCAAGGGATGTCTGAGTGGGTGGGCACATGGTGCTTCCCCCCCTGCATGCCCCACAGTGCCTGCTGCCCCCTCCCTCCATCACTGGAGCCAGCAGCACCTCTGTGTTGCTCCCAGCCAGGGGATCTGCAGCTCTGTTGGGGGCTCCAGGGGGGAGGGAACCTACCCTGTGGGGCACAGGCTGCCTAAGGCATGTCCTGAGCCCCCTCAGCAGAGGCAGGGAAGAGTTGCACAGCAGGCAGTGATCAGCCCCATGGCACAGGATGAGACCCAGAGTCTTCCTGCCCAGCTGGCCAGGGGCTGGAGGTGTCCTCAGGAGAGTGGGAAGAAAGAAACTTTTCTGCTTGCAGCTGCTGAGGTCGGAGCTGGGGAGCATCCTCCTAGCAGCACAGCCCAGCAGTGTGCTCCTGGCCTCTCAAGCTGCGAGCTGCAGCAGTGACCTCAGGAGCTGACAGCACCACAGGACTCCCACTGTGAGCTCCCACAGCTCCCACCCAGCATTTGCCATGGCTGAGACAGGCACAAGAGGATCCTGCCCAGCACCTGGGCTCAGCACCACGCAGAGATCACAACAGCTCTGCAGAAGGGAGGGGAGACCAGCCCAGGGGGGAGACCAATCCAGAGGGGAGACCAGCCCAGAGGGGAGACCAGCCCAGAGGGGAGACCAGCCCAGAGGTTTTCCAAAGAATCTGGTCCCCTCCTGGAGTTTTGGGAGGTTTTGGTCATGAAATTGGAACCTGAGACATGAGTGAGCAAAGCTCTCAGGCCAGCCCTGCACACAGAGCAGAGGAAGGACAAACCTCCCTCCAAGGAGCTGCTTTGTGCCAGACAGCAGCCAAGCAGAGCAGCACCCCCAGGGCAGGGCTCCAGCCCCAGCTCACAGGAGCTGCTCACCCCTGCATGGCTCTGCCTGGTAAGGCCCAGCTCAGATGGGCAGCCTGGGTGCAGCTGGCAGCCCAGCCCTGAGAGCTCTGAGCAAGGGACAAGTGCCCCAGGGGCCAGCAGTGTCCTCCTGGCCAAGAAGGGCAACGGGCTCCTGGGAGGCACGCAGCAGAGTGTGGCCAGCAGGGCAAGGGAGGTTCTCCTCCTGCTCTGTTCAGCCCTGCTGAGGGCACAGCTGGACTCCTGGGTCCAGTTCTGCCTCCCCAGGTCAAGAGAGCCAGGGAGCTGCTGGAGAGGGTCCAGAGGGCTGCAAGGCTGCTGGGGGGCCTGGAGCAGCTCTGTGAGGAGCAAAGGCTGAGAGCCCAGGGGCTGAGAGCCTGCAGAAGAGCAGCCCCAGAGGGGAGCTGAGCAATGCTCAGCAAGAGCTAAAGGAGCTGTGGGGGGCAAGAGGCTGGAGCCAGACTCTGCTCAGTGGTGCCCAGGGACAGCACAAATTGGACCCCAGGAGGTTCCATCTGAACAGGAGGAGAAAGTTGTTTGGTGTGAGGGTGCTGGAGGCCTGGAGCAGGCTGCCCAGAGAGGTTGTGGAGTCTCCTTGTGTGGAGAGCTTCCAACCCCCCCTGGGCATTGTGCCCCTGGGCAAGCTGCTGTGGGTACCCTGCTTTGGCAGGGGGCTGGGCTGGATGAGCTCCAGAGGTCCCTTCCAACCCCTCCCTGATGGGATCTGCAGTGCAGCTTTGGCTGTTCCTGGCAGGAAACCTTTCTTGCTCTCCATCCTAGAAGTCCTTTTCCTATCTTTTGGCACAGCTCTGACCTGGCCAAGCCCTGCTGCTCTCCCAAGGCACCAGGCTCAGCTTCTCTTGGTGCCATGTGGCTCTCCAACCTGTGCCCAGGCAGAAGCTGAGATTGGAGCATCTCTGTTCCTGCAGGGGTGGGCACAGAGCCTTCCATGCTGAAGCAATGCAAAGACTTAGGACAAGAAGGAGCAGCCTGAAGCTGGAAGAGGGCAGATTGAGATTAGGAGGAAATTCTTGGCAGTGAGGGTGGGGAGAGCCTGGCACAGGTTGCCCAGGGAGGCTGTGGCTGTCCCCTCCCTGGAGGTGTTCAGGACCAGGCTGGATGAGGCCCTGAGCAGCCTGGGCTGGGGGAGGTGTCCCTGCCCAGGCTGGGGGCTGGCACTGGATGAGCTTTCAGGTCCCTTCCAATCCAACCCAGTCTGTGGATGCTCCAAGGATGGGAATTGCAGGAGGAGGATCTGCCAGGACCATTTACCCTCAGGGCTTCAGAAGCTCATCCCAGACCAATGTGAACCAGCTGGGGACTGCTGGATCCACAGCTCTGCCCTCTCTGGCCCTGCTGGGTGGCACAAAAGGAGTCAGTGGTCTGGTGGCAGCCTGAGGGCTCCTGGGGGGGTTTGGGGATTAAGCAGAGAAGGAGGCAGGAGACTTCCTGTGCCTGTGCCTCAGGCCCTCCTGGTGCTGGTGCTGTGCGTGGTGCTGAGCTGCAGGCACACAGAGGCCTCCTGCAGCTGCAGCTCTGCCCTGGAGCAGCCATGGAGGGGCAGAGCTGGTGCTGCCCAGGCTGCTGTCCCTCAGCCTGCAGAGCATCAGTGGGGAGCTGGGCTGGGGACACAGCACTGGAACCTTCTGTGGGCACAGCTGGGGCACAGCTGGGGGCAGTGGGTCAGGGCATGACCAGGCTGGCTCCTGGGATGTGGTGGGAGCAGGGAAATGTGGGCTGGGGCAGCAAGGAAGGGGCAGAAGCAGGGAGAGCAGGGGAGGGAAGTGTGGGGGCTGGCACCCAGCAGCTGGCAGCCTGGGAGCTGTGCTTTGTGCTGTGCAAACTGTCCATGGCCTACCCCCACCCCCACCCTGGGCACTTCCCCTCCTAGAGTCTGCTCCACAGCATCACAGAATGGGGAGGGCCAGAGGGACCTCTGGAGCTCATCCAGCCCAACCCCCTGCAGAGCAGAGGTGCCCAGGGCAGGGCACCCAGGAACACATCCAGGGGGGGTTGAAATCTCTCCAGAGAAGGAGACTCCACAGCCCCTCTGGGCAGCCTGCTCCACACCTCCAGCACCCTCACACCAAAGGAATTTCTCTTCCTGTTGAGATGGAAGCTCCTGGGTTCCAGTTTGTGCCCCTTGCCCCTTGTCTTGTCCCTGGGCACCACTGAGCAGAGCCTGGCTCCTGCTTCCTGCCCCCCACCCCTCAGCTATTGTTAGACATTGATCAGGTCCCTCTCAGCCTTCTCTTCTCCAGACCAATCAGCCCCAGGGCTCTCAGCCTTTCCTCCTAACACAGATGTTCAGTACCCTCATCACCCTCATAGCCTCCACTGGACTCTCTCCAGCAGTTCCCTGTCCCTCCTGAACTAGGGAACTCAGATCTGGACACAACACTCCAGATGTGGTCTCACCAGGGCAGGGTGGAGGGGGAGGAGAACCTCTTCTTCATGCCCCCCAGGAGCCCATTGGCCTTGTGGCCTCCTTGCTTCTTCCCCAGGAGCAATTTGTGATTCCTGTGGGAGCCACAGGGAGCCCAGAGGTGTCCCTGGGAGCTCAGGGCTGGACTTCATGCAGGTTTTCTTCACTGCAGAGGGAAGTGGTCAGAATGTGGGCCCCAGGAGGTCAGAGCAGAGCTGCAGCACCCCAGCCAGTGTGAGCCTTGTGCAGGACCCCTGGGCAGTGATGGGCCAAGAGGAATCAGGTGGTTTAGGTCAGTCAAAGAGGGATCAGCAGTGAGGAAACCATGAGAAGGACAGAAAAATGCAAAGCAGAGATGATCTGAGGCTGCTGGTGGACAGCAGGATGCCCAGGAGCCAGCAAGGTGCCCTGCTGGCCAAGAAGGCCAAGAGCATCCTGGGGGGATTAGAAGGGAGGTGGGGAGTAGGTCAGAGAGGTTCTCCTGCACCTCTGCTCTGCCCTGCTGAGGCCACAGCTGCAATATTGTGTCCAGTTGTGGGCCCCTCAGCTCAAGAAGGACCTCAGGGAACTGCTTGAGAGAGTCCAGCCCAGAGCCCCAGAGCTGCTGCAGGCAGAGGAACATCTCCTGGGAGGCCAGGCTGAGGGAGTTGGGGCTGGGAGCTGGGAGCAGAGCAGCCTGAGGGTGACCTCATGGCTGGGCATAAAGATGTGCAGGGCTGGAGCCAGGCTCTGCTCAGGGATGGCCAAGGACAGACCAAGGGGCACTGGGGGCAAGCTGGAGCAGAGGAGGTGCCAGGGGAACAGAAGGGAAAACTTTGTCCCTGTGAGGGTGCTGGAGGCCTGGAGCAGGCTGCCCAGAGAGGTTGTGGAGTCTCCTGCTCTGGAGAGCTTCCAACCCCCCTGGATGTGTTCTGTGTGCCCTGCCCTGGGTGGTGCTGCTCTGGCAGGGGTTGGGCTGGGTGAGCTCCTGACACTCTGTGATCCTGTGTGGCTGCAGAGAAACATCTCTCAGCAATCAGCAACAGGGAAAATGGGCAGCAGACCCTCGGGAGTGATGGAGACCCTGCAATAGAGGAAGGGGAAGGTGGGAAAGCTTGGAACAGGTCCTCAAAAGCAGCTGGATTCCTGTGGGTGAGAAAACAGCAGCTGGGTACCTGGCCAGGTGCAAGCCAGAGCAGCCCCCACCCTTGCCAGGGGCCTCTGGCACACAGCAGCTCACCCTCCAGCCTCAGAACAGAGGAACCAAACCTGGCTGCACACCTCTGGTTGGGCCTCCCAGGCAGGGAGGTCTGCTGCAAGGTGGCTCAGGGGTTTAAAGAAGGGATTTGAGCCAGCAGTGTGCCCAGCTGGCCAGGAGAGCCAATGGCATCCTGGCCTGGATCAGGAATAGTGTGGCCAGCAGGGCAAGGGAGGTCATCCTGCCCGGTGCTGAGCACTGGTCAGGCCACACCTTGAGCGCTGTGTCCAGTTCTGGGCTCCTCAATTCGAGATGTTGAGGTGATGGAAAGTGTCCAGAGAAGGGCAACGAAGCTGGGGAGGGGTCTGGAGCACAGCCCTGTGAGGAGAGGCTGAGGGAACTGGGGCTGTTCAGCCTGGAGAAGAGGAGGCTCAGGGCAGACCTCATTGCTGTCTACAACTACCTGAAGGGAGGTTGTAGCCAGGTGGGGGTTGGGCTCTGCTCCCAGGCAAGCAGCAGCAGAAGGAGGGGACACAGTCTCAAGTTGTGCCAGGGGAGGTATAGGCTGGAGGTGAGGAGAAAGTTCTTTACAGAGAGAGATTTGCCATTGGGATCTGCTGCCCAGGGAGGTGGTGGAGTCACCATCCCTGGAGATGTTCAAGAGAAGCCTGGATGAGGGACTTGGTGCCATGGTCTGGTTGATTGGACAGGGCTGGGTGATTGGTTGGACTGGAGGATCTTGGAGGTCTCTTCCAACCTGGTTGAGTCTGTGATTCTGTGATTACATGAGTCTATGAGTCTATGTGCCCAAATGGAAGGATGGATTCTGCTCCAGGGTCCCCAGCCCCTCCTGGGCAGTCCCAGCTCTCACTGCCTCAAAGCCACTGCTGCTTTCTGGAGGCTACCTGAGGGCTGGAACTGCTCTTCCAGATCAAACCTGGGGCAGGGTTTACACCTGTGAGCTGCAGCAGAAGGAACCAAGATGTGAGACATGGTGTGGGGCTCACAGCCAGCACACCAGGACAAGCCTCATGGACAATACCTCACCAAGGTGAGGGCCACCAAGGTGACCAGAGGCTGGAGAACCTCTGCTGTGGGGACAGGCTGGGAGTCCCTCCCTGCAGACTCTCTTGCAGCTGCTCAGCCAGAGGCTTGTCCAGAGCTTCTGGAGGGACACTGCAGGCCAGGCTGGGTCCTGGGCAAGGCAGGAGGGGCAGGGCTGTCCTTGTCTGTGTGTGGCAGGTGTCTGCTGCTCCCTGAAGCAAGCCTGAGTCTTCTCCCTTCAGTGACAATCCCTGGCCAAAGGAGCAGTTTGACACAGATATTCAACTGGGGGGGACTGGCAGGTCCTTGGACCAGCAGGAGAGGTCCTCTCCAACCTGCTCTCCAGCACCTTCCCCTGGTACCAGCACAGCTGCCTGGCTCACAGCTGCAGCTGGAGGCTGATGCCCATCAGGATGGACCCATGGTGGTCGAGTCTCTGCTGAGGCCACCTGCAGAGGTGCCAAGACAGCCTGGGGCATGTGGCATTGAGCTGCCTGAGCCCTGCCCAGCCACTCTGCAGGGAGTGCTGCTCCCTCTGCTAATGAACTTGGCATTGGACAGGACACTTCCCACCTTGGCCAGCTGGGAAACTTTCGCATCAGTGTCTCCTGACAGCTGAGACTCCCCAGGGTATCCCCAGAATATCCCTAGGGTATTCCCAGCCTCCAGGTGTTGTTCCCCTGGATACAACTCCTTGCAGGTCCTGATCAGATCCACCAGCCCCATGGGGATGTCTCAGATAGTCCATGGAGAGAGCTGTGCCCACAGAGGACCAAGGGCTCATCAGAGCCACCCCTGAGGCTGGAGAACCTCTGCTACGGGGACAGGCTGGGAGAGTTCAGCCTGGAGAAGAGAAGGCTCCAGGGAGACCTCAGAGCTGCATTTCAGTGTCTGAAAAGGACCTGCAGGCAGGCTGGGGAGGGACTGTTCAGAAGGGGCTGTGGGGATAGGACAAGGAGAAATGGTTTGGAACTGGAGCAGGGCAGGTTTGGGTTGGCCATCAGGAGGAAGTTCTGCACAGTGAGGGTGGGGAGACACTGGAACAGGCTGCCCAGGGAGGTGCTGGAGGCTCCATCCCTGCAGACATTCAAGATCAGACTTGATGTGGCCCTGGGCAGCCTGCTCTAGCTGGAGGTGTCCCTGCTGAGTGCAGGAGCTAGAGAGAGGACCTCACCTGGAGAGCCCTTCCCACCCCAGCACTGCTCCAGGGGAAGCCTCTCGTTGGCACAGGCGACTCCTGGCTCCCCCTGGGGGTGCGGCGGGGCCAGGACCATGGCGCCTGCCTGCTGCCCGCCCCTGAGGCCGTGCTCTGTGCCCGCAGGTCCCTTGCCCTGGGCCAGCAGTACAGCTCCCTGGGGTCCCAGCCCATCCTCTGCGGCTCCATCCCCGGCCTCGTGCCCAAGCAGCTCCGCTTCTGCCGCAACTACATCGAGATCATGCCCAGCGTGGCCGAGGGGGTGAAGCTGGGCATCCAGGAGTGCCAGCACCAGTTCCGGGGGCGCCGCTGGAACTGCACCACCATCGACGACAGCTTGGCCATCTTCGGGCCGGTCCTGGACAAAGGTAAAGGGCACTGCGGGGGGCTGGGAGGGAGAGGCTCTGCCGGGCTGGGTCCTGCTGGCACATCCCCCCTGGGCTCTGGGACCCACCCGGAATGTCCTGCTGGGAGCACGCTGGGGAAGGCTCCGATGCCCTCGCTGCCAACCTTCATTTCTCCAGCTGCTTCTTTTTCTCCAGGTTCTTTTTAATCCTCCAGTTTCTTTTTTCCACCAGTTTCTTTTTTTCTCCAGTTTCTTTTTTCCCTCCAGTTTATTTTTTTCCTCCAGTTTCTTTTTTTCTCCAGGTTCCTTTTTTCCTCCAGTTTCTTTTTTTTCTCCAGTTTCTTTTTTTCCTCTACTTTCTTTTTTTCCTCCAGTTTCTTTTTTTTTTTTCCTCCAGTTTTTTTCCCTCCACTTTCTTTTTTTCCTCCAGTTTCTTTTTCCCCTCCAGTTTCTTTTTTTTTCCTCCAGTTTCTTTTTTTCTCCAGGTTCTTTTTTTTCCCTCCAGTTTCTTTTTCCCTCCAGTTTCTTTTTTCCCTCCAGTTTCTTTTTTTCCCTCCAGTTTCTTTTTTTTTCTGGTGTGCTACATCAGAAGGGATAATGAGGGGAGGGTCTGTTCCCACCTCAGCAGCTCTCAGTAGGGTGAAGTACAGGAAGGAGAAGATATCTCTCCCCATGCATGGTCTGGAATCGTGGCCTCCATCCTCTCTGCCCAGGGCCTGCAGTGCTTCCAAACAACAGAGTCCAGCAGATCCAAGGGAAAAGCCAAGGAGAGGGTTGGGGTCAGCTTCCCTGGGGCCAAAGCAAGCCCTCTGAAGCATGCACTCCACCCTAGGAAGCCACTGGGTAGAGGTTTCCCCCCCAGTGAGAAGCCATGGCTGAAATGCATGGTCCTGGTCAGGCTTGGTTGGCATTTCACTACTTCTTCTCATGGGTGAGCCTGAAACAGTCAGGGCTGGGAGCAAAAAGAGGGAGACCAAACCCTACTCTCCCTCCAGACACTTGTGCTTGCTCCTCTTCATCCCCTGCTCCTGGAAGGCCTCCTTTGTAGACCCATGGCACGGATGAGGCACACTGGAAGCACACTGGTGAGGCACAGTGCAGTTGGGATGCCCAGGGAGGTCACAGCTGGGCAGCTGAAGCAGCAGCCTGCAGCAAGCACAGCCTGCAAGGAGGCTGCTGGAGGGCTCTGGGGGCAGACAACCCACCCAGGTCAGGTGCCCACTTAGCAAGCCAAGCCCCCAGACTGAAAACATTGTCATGGAGCTGAGCCATGGGGAGGGTGCAAAGCTCCCCTTCCCCCCATCCCATCCAGGGCTTTTGTTGACTCCATGCCCAGCCTGGCACAAGGCACACCCCCAGAGCACACCTTGAAGTCACAGCTCCAGACAGCACCCAAAAGCCTTTCCTAAGCTGAACTTTATTGGAGGCAACATGAACCAAGTCTGTTCAGTCCAGGGAGCTCTGTTTGCAGAGAAGGAATTGGTCACTCCAGTGAGGCTTTGGAATGGGAATCTTAGAGAAGGATGGAACCATTCGGGTGGGAAAGGACCTCTGAGATCATCCAATCCAAGTCTCACCCCAGCACTGCCTTGGCACCACTAAACCACTGCCCTCAGCACCACATCTCCAGGGCTCTGAAACCCCTCCAGAGATGGAGACTCCACCACTGCCCTGAGCAGCCTGGGCCAGGCCTTGACAGCCCCAAGGGGAAGAAATTGTTCCTCATGTCCAACCTTAACCTCCCTGGGGAAACCTGAGGCTGTTTCCTCCTATCCTATTGCTTGATCCCTGGGAGAAGAGCCCAACCTCTGCCTGGCTCCAGCCTCCTTCCAGGGAGCTGTAGAGAGCAATGAGGTCTCTCTCAGCCTCCTTCTCTCCAGACTAAGTGGTTCAGCCTCTAAGAAACTGGAGAGATCAGAGCTGAACTCCAGGACATTGACACTTCCCAAGGGCCCCCTGGCCTGTGCACAACTCCTGGTGAATCTTTCTCACAACAAAGTGAGACTCTGCATGTGAGCAGCTCCTGATGAGCTTTCTAAGCTTCAGCCTTCCACTAGCAGCTCAGCTCCCTTCAGCTGCAGCTCTGCAGCTCAGGGAAGGTGACTCAGTGACAGGATGAGGGACAATGGCTTTGAGCTGGAAGAGGGGAGACTGAGACTGGAGATGAAGAAGAAATTCTTCACAGTGAGGCTGAGGAGACACTGGAACAGGTTACCCAGGGAGGCTGTGGATGTCTCACCCCTGGAGGTGTCCAAGGCCAGGCTGGATGAGGCCCTGAGCAGCCTGGGCTGGTGGGAGGTGTCCCTGCCCATGGCAGGGGTTGGAGCTGGACGATCCTGAAGGTCCCTTCCAACCCAACCCAGTCTGTGGTTCTGTGATTGGGGTTAAAGTGAGACACTGCAGAAATCAAGGGTTGTGAAAGCATAGCAGAATGTAACAGGGACCAAGAGACTCAGCTCCCCTCTGCTTTGGGGGGATGCACTTTGGGGTAACTCCTGTGTTTACAGAGCCACAGGACACTTCTGGTTGGAAGAAAGCTCCAAGCTCCTCCAGCCCAGCCCTCAGCCCAGCACTGCAAGGTCACCTCTAAACCATGGCCCCAAGCCCCAGGTCCCACCCCCAGGGGTGGTGACTGCAGCACTGCCCTGGGCAGCCTGTTCCAATGTTTGAGATCCCTTCCAGGGCAGAAATATTTCCTGAGCTCCAGCCTGAGCCTCCCCTGGGGCAGCTTGGAACCATTTCCTCTGCTCCTGTCCCTTGTCCCCAAGGAGCAGAGGCTGCCCCCTGCTCACTGCAACCTCCCTTCAGGGAGCTGGAGAGAGCAATGAGGTCTCCCTCAGCCTCCTCTTCCCCAGCCTCAACACCCCCAGCTCCAATCCAACCCAGCTCCAGCCAATAACTTCTCACCAATGCTCTCCACACTGTTACCTGCTGCCTAGACAAAAGCATGTCCCAGACCTCAGCACCTGCAAGAGCAGGAAGGTTTGGGTTCCCTAAAAGCAATCATAAAACAACAAGAAGAACTGGACTCCCATCTCTATGACCCTGTTTTGCCTGCCCCAAACTGGACATCAGATCCCACAGGTGGCCTCAGAGGTGCTGAGCAGAGGGAAGAGTCACAGCCCTGATAGTCCAGGAAGTGTTTTGATAATGAATCAGGGCTGGAAGGGACCTCCAAAGCTCATCCAGTCCAACCCCCTGCAGGCAGCAGGGACATCCTCCACCAGATCAGGTTGCCCAGAGCCCTGTGGAGCCTCACCTTGAATATCTCCAGGGATGGAGCCCCAGCCATCTCCCCAGGAGACCTGTTGCAGAGTTGCAGCAGCCTCCTGGTGCAGAACTTGTTCCTCACATCCAATCTCAATCTGCTCTGCTCTAGTTTGAAGCCATTGCCCCTCCCCCTGTCCCTTCAGGCCTATCATAAAAACATTGAACACATCAAGACAGAGCTGCTGCAGCACTCAGGCTCTGAGCATCTCTCACCACCACCTCTGTCAGCAAGGAAGAACTTTAAAGCTTGACCTTGAAGCACCCTCCCCACAAGGAGCAAGCTGAGCTCTGGATCCATGAAGGTGTTGAGATGCTCTGGGCTGCAGGGGCTGGAGCAGAGCTTCATGTGGGGACATGCCTCAGCATTTCCCTGTGCTCTGAGCTGGCAAAGGTAAACCTCACCCATGGCTCTGGGGCCCTTCTGACAGATGGGGAGAAGTCTCTGAGCACCTTTGTTATCCCAACCCTCCCAGTCCCTCCGTGGCACATCAGTGGTCTCCCAGACAGGCAATTAGCAGGGGAATTGTGTTTGTTCTGCCATCTCCCTCACCTCTAAGTGGAACAGTTAAAAATAAACAGCAGTGTCTGCAAAGGAGGACACATCAAACCCAGCCCAGCTCACCCTGCTCCTCATTTACATCTCTCTCATGTGTTAATGGCTTCTCACTGCTGCCTTGCAGAGGAACCGGCAGAGATGGGCTGGGGCTCACCGGGCAGCACCAAGGAGAACCTCTGAGATCCCAAAGTCTGCAGTGCCAGCAGGCACAGGGGAAAACAAACCCCTCCCAGGCACTGCTTGCAGCTGAAGGAACAGGGAACACTGTCAAGGAGAAGGCTTTTGTCCTGCCCTCATGGACCTCATTAGCTGTCATGGCCCTGGGGACCAGGGCTGCTTGTGGACAGGGCTAGGGTTGGACACTCCCAGGCTGGACTTCTCCCAGGCTGTTGTCCCATCTTCCCTAGCTGCAGGAACACAGAAATTAAGAGTTTTGAGCCCATAGCCCAGGTCTGAGACCAGTGCTCACCACTGGCTGTGTTTCCTCCATCTGGCTGAGCTCTGAGCATCTTAGAACACAGAATTGTCAGGGTTGGAAAGGACCTCAAGGCTCAGCCAGTTCCAACTCCTCTGCCATGGGCAGGGACACCTCACACCAGAGCAGGTTGCCCAAGAGCCACATCCAGTTTGGCCTTAAAGACCTCCAGGCATGAGGCTTCCACCACCTCCCTGGGCAACCTGTGCCAGTGTCTCACCACCCTCAGGGGAAGAACTTCTTCCTAACATCCAATCTGAATCTCCCCACTTCTAGTTTTGCTCCATTCCCCCCAGTCCTATCACTCCCTGACACCCTAAAAACTCCCTCCCCAGCTTTCTTGTAGCCCCCTTCAGATCCTGGAAGGCCACAAGAAGGTCTCCTTGGAGCCTTCTCTTCTCCAGACTGCACAACCCCAACTCTCTCAGTCTGTCTCCATAGGAGGGGAGCTCCAGCCCTCTGCTCTTCTTGTTGACTTGCAGGACATGCAGCAGGATGTAGCCCCTCAAACAAAGAAGGGTTAATGAGTGGTAAGGCTCAGGCTAAGGTGACAAACCCTTGCAGCCTGCACTGCTGCAAGGCATCAAGTGCCAAGAGGCATGAAGTGCTAAGCCCCAACTAGCCAGGGCTAAGCTGTGAGAACTACCTGGGTGAAATCACCTCTTCAGGAGCCCCACTCAGGTTAATCTCATCCCTGCTCCCTTAGGTAGGTTGAAGCTGTTTTGGAGAAAACTTCAAAGGTGCAGCTCTCACTACAGCAGAATGGGAAATCATTTCTAATGCAGCCTGGAAAGAAATTGAGGGTAATTTCATCTTACAGGAGCTGCAAAAATGTTAATCACAGTCACTTCCATTCCAGGAGGGCTTAGCCTGAGGAGTGGTGCAGTGTGGGAGCTGGCTGCAGTAGTTTGGCAGTGCAGACCCTCTCAGGGCTCATCCTCAGGCCTCTCTTGGTCACTCCTTCTGGCCACACCATCCAGGCTTGCAGCACTGAGAGCACTGAAACAGCCCAAGAGCTTTCTGCTCTTCCACAGCCTCCCACCACATCTCCACCTCTCTTCCCAGCTCCACAATATGACTCTGATCTCTCCTTCCTCCGTCTTGTGGCTTCAAGTTTGCAGCAAAGCCAAACCCAGCCCAGAGAAAACCACCCCAGGGGGCCTGGCATCTGGGAGCTGCTGGTCACCAACCCTGGCCCAGGCTTTGCCTGAGCAACCTAATTCCCTCCCACGTCCCCTGCTCCAAAATCAGACTGGTGAGGGTTTTGCCATAGAAGCTGTGGCAGCCTTAGCTGCTGAGGCTTGGGTTCCTGAGGGCCATCGATTATCTTCCTTCTCCTTTTTCGTGTCTATTCTGCTAACCTGGGCGATGCAAACCCCCACAGCCCAGCCCCAGTCCGTGGGGTAAGCTCATGTTTTTACAGGCAAATTCCCCGGGATGATTTATACTGCAGGTGTGCAGCCCGGGACGAGGGGAGAGGCAAAACCTGCTTCCTCCTGCTCTGCTCCCTCCTGTCTCACTGCGAGAGCAGCCTTCAGCAGCAGCCAAAGCCTCTTGCAGCCAAGTCCTGCCCAAAGCCAGGGCTCAGCCCAGGGCCGGCGCCTCGCCGCCGCTCTGGAGGGCGAGCGATCGCTGTGCTCCGGTCAGTGCTAACCTCCGTGGTGCCCAGAAGGGGCTGTTTGTGAGTACAGGAGGCAGGGAAGCCCCGCAGGAACCTGGAGACAGACTCCTGGGACAGAGAAGAGGTCTTGGAGCCGCAGGCAGGACTGGATCTGCAGGAGTTTGGCAGGAGCCGTCCCAAGCTCAGGCAGCTCCCTCCGTCCTGAGCACGGCGGGGACCGCTCTTCCCCCGCCCTTTGCCGGCTCTCCTTCCCCAGGAAGGTGCCACCGGCTCTCCAGGAAGGTTCCTTCTCAGCCCCAGCCGGGCTGAATCCTCCTGCCGACGGCGCCGCGCAGGGCAGCGCCTCGCTGTGCCCGGCTGCCAGGGGCCAGGTGCAGGCCGGGCAGCTGGGGCTGGGCTGCCTTTGGGGGTCCTTCTGTGTCGGGCTAAGCCCCTGACACGAGCTGTGAAAGGCAGGAGCCGCACCACGATAACCCTGCGCTTTTCTCAGCCATGACACCCGCAGTCATTTGCATCTAAACAGGGGTGTGTGGGATCAGGGGGCCGTCTTGATATAAACTCGGCAGCTTAAGGGGAGGGGGGAGGGAAAGGAGAGCAGGAGAGAGAAAAATAAGCTTATAGCGCTGAGAAAGAGCTAAGCTTCCTCCCCTACTGTGAGGCAG
>VXBD01010816.1:89579-101080 GCA_013399975.1 Indicator maculatus | reverse complement strand
CTCAGGACTCAGGACTCAGGACTCAGGACTCAGGACTCAGGACTCACGGCTCAGGGCTTAGAGCTCAGAGCTGAGAGCTCACGGCTCCGGGCTCAGAGCTCAGGACTCTCTGATCACGGATCACGGATCACGGTTCTCGTTACGCCTCTGCCCGGTCGCGGCAGCCCCGGTTCGGTGCCATCCCCGCACCGCGCTCCGCACGGGGCCCCGCCGAGCGCCACGGCTCCATCCCGTGCCCATCGCTGTCCCGCCCCGGCGTGGGCAGGGGAGGCAGCGGCCAGCAAGCGACTTGTGTCCTCCCCCCGTGCCCCCGAGCTGTCCGGGGCCGAGGCCAGAAGGGCTCCCTGGCTCCTCTAATCTGATCACAGGCCACCCAAATAGCCATTGTCAGGCTGAGGCACCCTGGCTGGAGCAGTCATCTTCAGCCGGTGGCCTGTGGTCCCCATAGCTAAGGAAAACCTGGGCAGGAAGAGGCTGGACCTCTGCAGGTGGATCAGAGGTGGGAAGGGCAAGGAGGGAAGAGTTTGAGTTCAAGGAGGTGAAAACCACAGCGTGGCCCCAGCAGGACAGACAAGATTGAGCAGCCCTGGTGTAGGACCACATCTGGCATCTAGATCCACATTCCCCCACTGTAGCAGGTGGAGATGAGCTCCTCCACAGCTGGCAAGCACTCATGAGCTGCCTCTTGCAGATGCCTGCATGGGCAAAATCATCTCTTTCTGAGGTTCCTGGGTCTTGGAAAGTAGAGGCCAGATCTTGAGATAAGACTGCAGGCCAAGGAGCAGGACCTGGTGCAATGAAGACCTCCCCAGGGCATGGGGCAGCTGAGAAGGTAGTTCATGGCTCCTGCTCTGGAAGAAGGGGGTGGTCTCCAAGGCCATCCCTGGTGTAAGCCAGCAGCAAATTCTGGCCTTGTCCCTTACCCAGACAGGACAGAGACAGGCCAAGGGGGAATGGTTTGGAGCTGAGGAAGAAGTTCTGCAGTACAAGGGTGGTGAGACTCTGGAGCAGGCTACCCAAGGAGGCTGTGGATGCCTTCTCCCTGGGGGTGTTCAAGGCCAGGCCTGATGAGGCCTTGAGCAGCTGAGTCTGGCTGAGAGGTGTCCCTGCCCATGGCTGGGGGTTGGAGCAGATGATCTCTAAGGTCCCTTTCAACCTGAGCCATTCTGTGATTAAACTCCCAGACCTCATGGTAGTAAAATGTCATCATATTAAGTCATCTCCTTTTTATCCCCTAAAGCTAGGTCCAGGTCTTCTCACAGTCCTGTCAGTTGGTGCTTCTAACATCTCAGAAGTTTCCTCTGGTAGTAGTAGGCCAAGGAAATCCATCTGGGCAGCCCCAGAGCAGCTGCTGGTTCAGGTGTGCTCTTCAGAACAGCATCTCAGGGCTGCACTTCACCCCTGGGCTTCACCCCATTGCAGCCCAGGAGAAGCCCTGGTGCTTGGGCAGAGGGCACTGCAATGTTCTGGGCTCCTGCAGAGGGTTTGGGGCATGCTGAGGAACATCAGCTCCCTGCCCTCAGACACTCGAGGGGAGCTTGGAGGCTCCAGGCACGAAGCAGTCAGCTCTGGTCTGCTTTCCCACCCATCCTGCTTGGCCTTGCTGTCCTTCTCAGCCCCAGCCAATGCAAACATCTCTGTGGCTTCTGGGGGCTTCCCCACACCCCATGTGCACCTTGGCTGCTGCTGGGCAAGGTCTGTGTCAGGGCTCCACAGAATGACCAGGGAAAGGGAGGGCTTGAAAGTCAACCTGCCATGGGCATGGGTGGGAGAGGTGATGGACAGAGATGCTCCAGCTCAGCAAGTCCACTGCACCTTCATCTTCATCATCATCATCTTCTTCATCTTCACCTTCATCTCCATCTGGATTTTCTGTACTGCCCCCACCTCCTGCCAGGTGTCTTTGTTCTGCTGTTTCTCAGCACAGAAATCCACCCATGGCTGGACTTGATGACCTTAGAGACCTTTTCCAACCAAACTGCTCCTGTGGCTCTGAGCTCCTGTTCCCACCTCTCCACCCTGGGCATCCTGGACCATTCACTTCATCCTTTCTCCAGCCCTCAGTGCTGTCAGGTCCTTCTCCAGCTTTGCTACTTTGGCCCTGCTGAAGGTCATTCTCTGCACCTGGAGCACACCAATGGTTAGAGGCTTCAAGACAGGGACCAGGTTTCACCTGCTTGGGTTTCCTGCTGGTTTGTTCAGTGATGACCTTCAGGGTTGTCTTCACACCCTCAGCTGGGCTGCACAGACTCACGGACTGTGTTGGGCTGGAAGGGACCCTCCAAGGGCATCTTGTCCACGCCCCTGCGCTCAGCACGGACACCTCCAGCTAGGTCAGGCTGCCCAGGGCCACACCAAGTCTGACCTTGAATGCCTCCAGGGATGGAGCCTCAACCACATCTCTGGGCAACCTGCTCCAGTGTCTCCCCAGCCTCACTGTGCAGAACCTCACTGCAAAGAACTTTTAACTCCCTTGCTGTGCAGTCCCACCTTGGTGAGATACCTTCAACACTCAGTACCAGCTCAGAAGCTTTGTCCTGCCACTGCCTGTCCTGGGCCACCTTGCCCTGTTTCAGCACACACTTGAGCTGCTTCATCTCCTCTTGAGCTAACTCTGGGCATGGAGGATCCTCTCTGGGTTTCCAGACAAGGAATTGCTCCAGTGACTCACTTCTGAGGCCATCAAACCCCTGCTGATGTTTCGTGTGCCCATCACCACCCATGAGCTGGGTGCTCATCTGGGGGAGATTGAGACTGGAGATGAGGAAGAAATTCTTGAGAGTGAGGCTAGGGAGAGCCTGGCACAGGTTGCCCATGGAGGCTGTGGCTGTCCCCTCCCTGGAGGTGTTCCAGGCCAGGCTGGATGAGGCCTTGAGCCACCTGGGCTGGTGGGAGGTGTCCCTGCCCATGGCAGGGGGCTGGGACTGGATGATCTTGAAGGTCCTTTCCAACCCAACCTATTCAATGCTGCACTTGAGATCCCCAGAGCTGGAGCCAGGGCTGCAGCTCCTCCTGCCTGCAGGCATCACAGGCAGCTGCCAGCAGCCCCTGGTTCAGGCTTTGGGCACTGAAATGTAAGGAGAGAACTTTCTGGGCGTTGCTGAGCTGTGAGTGATGCTGGGGGGGGGAGGTTGGGAAGGAAGCCCGAGCCTGGCACCGCTGTAACCCACCGGGCTCTGCTTGTCCGCAGCCACCCGGGAGTCTGCCTTCGTGCACGCCATCGCCTCGGCCGGGGTGGCCTTCGCTGTCACTCGCTCCTGCGCCGAGGGCACCTCCACCATCTGCGGCTGCGACTCCCACCACAAGGGGCCCCCCGGGGACGGCTGGAAGTGGGGGGGCTGCAGCGAGGACGCCGACTTCGGGGTGCTGGTGTCGAGGGAGTTCGCCGACGCGCGGGAGAACCGCCCCGACGCCCGCTCCGCCATGAACCGGCACAACAACGAGGCGGGCAGGACGGTGAGCAGCACGGCCGGGGCTGCTGCGGGCACGGCACGGCCGGGACTGAGCCCTCTGGACACGGCAGTGCCCAGGAGAGAGCCCTCTAGGTCATGGCAATGCCCAGGAGAGGGGGCGATGGCAATGCCTAGGAGAGGGCTTTCTGCCCATGGCAATGCCTGAGAGAGAGCCTTCTGTCCATGGCAATGCCTAGGAGAGGGCTTTCTGCCCATGGCAATGCCTGAGAGAGAGCCTTCTGTCCATGGCAATGCCTAGGAGAGGGCTTTCTGCCCATGGCAATGCCTAGGAGAGAGCCTTCTGCCCATGGCAATGCCTGGGAGAGGGCTTTCTGCCCATGGCAATGCCTGGGAGAGAGCCTTCTGCCCATGGCAATGCCTGGGAGAGGGCTTTCTGCCCGTGGCAATGCCTAGGAGAGGGCTTTCTGCCCATGGCAATGCCTAGGAGAGGGCTTTCTGCCCATGGCAATGCCTAGGAGAGGGCTTTCTGCCCATGGCAATGCTCAGATTCTCCAACAGATGGGGGGGTGGGGATTAGAAGACCTCAAAGATGCCTTCAAGGCAGCACCTAGCAGCCCAGCTCAGCCACCTGAGACTCAGGTCAAGAGCACTTTTCTCCCCAGCTGCTCCTCCCTGCATGCTTCCTGTAGTCACATTTTCCCACCCAGGGATTTGTGGGACCAGGTGATGGCTGTCAGCCCCTTCCAGCTGGGATATTCTGTTCTGGCTGCCGGCAAAGAATCATAGAATGGTTTGGGTTGGAAGGGACTTCCAAAGGTCATCCAGTCCAACCTCCCCTGCAGTCAGCAGGGACATCCTCCACTAGATCAGGTTGCCCAGAGCCCTGTTGAGAAGCATCTTGAGCATCTCCACCTTCTCAACCACCTCCCTGGGCAGCCTGTTGCAGCGTTCCAGCACCCAGTGTGGCCTGGGACACTCTGCTTCAGGTCGTTTGCAAGCCCAGTAGGCTGAGCCCTGTCACTGTGAGACCTCCCAAGCAGTGCCTGAAGCAACACCAGGCATGGCTTCTCCACACCACAGCAGGCAGTGGTGGGAGGGTAGAAGCTTGGATCTCTAAATTGTGTTAACAGCTGACAGCTGCTTGTGAAAAAAACACCAAAGTGGTAATGGCAACAGCCCCCAGGGGCTGCTCAGCTCCACAGAGGAGCTTCCTGGGGAGGAGGAGCTCTGTGCCCTTAGGGACACAACTTCATTGACTTCCTGGTGCCACCTCTCAGGCTTGGGCATGAAAGGCTCCTGAGCAGAGCCAGGACAAGGGGGGCAGTGTAAATCCATGTCAGAGACATCCCCCAGCCCTCAGCTGCACCCTCAGGCAGTTTGCTGATGACACCAAGCTTGGTGGCTGTGGTGAGCTGCTGGAAGGTCAGGAGGCTCTGGGCAGGCTGGATCCAGGGATGAGGTTCAGCTAGAGGTGCTGAGTGCTGCACTTGGGTCACAACAACCCCAAGCTCCAGGCTTGGGACAGAGTGACTGGAAACTGCGTGGTGGGAAAAGGCCTGGGGGTGTTGGCCAACAGCCAGCTGGAGATGGGGCAGCAGTGCCCAGGTTGCCAAGAAGGCCTCCAGCAGCCTGGCCTGGAGCAGCAATGGTGTGGGCAGCAGGAGCAGGAGCAGGGCAGGGATTGTGCCCCTGGACTGGGCACTGGGGAGGCCACAGCTTGAGTTTGGGCTCTTCACTGCAAGAAGGACATTGAGAGGCTGGAGCAGGTCCAGAGAAGGGCAACAAAGGTGGGGAAGGGTCTGGAGACAGAGCTGGGGAGGAGCAGCTGAGGGAGCTGGGGAGGACTGCACTGAATGGATTTGGCCTTCAGATTAGATTAGTCTGGACTGGAGTAGAGTGGATTAGATCAGGTGCCCATCACAGCCATCCCAGTGCCATGTCCCCTCCTGGAGGTGGCTGTGCCACACACCAAAGCTCTCCCAGCCAGCCCTCACCTGCCAGGCTGGCTCAGGGCAGATGCTCAGCCCAAGCCAGCAGGGGTGGGGGGCTGGGAGCCAGCAGGGGGGCACCAGGAGCTGCTGCTGACCACTTTGCTTTGTGTCCCCCGGGCAGACCATCCTGGACCACATGCACCTGAAGTGCAAGTGCCACGGGCTGTCGGGCAGCTGCGAGGTGAAGACCTGCTGGTGGGCACAGCCTGACTTCAGGGCCATCGGCGACTACCTGAAGGACAAATACGACAGCGCCTCCGAGATGGTGGTGGAGAAGCACCGCGAGTCCCGCGGCTGGGTGGAGACCCTGCGGGCCAAGTACGCCCTCTTCAAGCCCCCCACCGAGCGGGACCTGGTCTACTACGAGAACTCGCCCAACTTCTGCGAGCCCAACCCCGAGACAGGCTCCTTCGGCACCAGGGACAGGACCTGCAACGTCAGCTCGCACGGCATCGACGGCTGCGACCTGCTGTGCTGCGGCCGCGGCCACAACACCAGGACTGAGAAGCGGAAGGAGAAATGCCACTGCGTCTTCCACTGGTGCTGCTACGTCAGCTGCCAGGAGTGCACCCGCGTCTACGACGTCCACACCTGCAAGTAACCCCCGGGGCAGCTCCCCGGCTGATGGCAGCTTCGCTCTGGAGCAGGGCACAGGGGGCTGGCGGCCCTGGGAGCAGCCCCTGTCCGTGGCAGCCCTGGGAGCAGCCCTGGGAGCAGCCCCCGCATGGTGGCCTCAGGCTTCTGCGGATGGCACAAAAGAACCTGAAAGCCCTCGGTCAGGGCAGACCCCTCCGGGCAGCCAGCCCCTCATCCACACAAGGCTGGAGCTGGGGCTGCAGACACCTTAGGTCCCCGAGCTGCTGCCTTGCCTCAGGCTGGGGAGAAGCAGGGACGGCAGAGGTCCAAGCCAGGCACCACCATGCCAGGCACCACCATGCCAGGCCCTGTGCTGCTGAGGGCAGGCACAGAGCTTCCAGCTCTGTCCTCCTCCAGAGGTCTGCCCCACGGAGATGCCAGTGTGGGGGCTTCAAGCGGAAAGGAATTTTACACCACAAAAGCTGAGCAGCTCCAGGCTCCCCAGCCTGCTGGCATGGCCACCCTGCCCTCAGCAGATGTGCTGAGGAGGAGGGAAGGAGCCAGCTCCCCACAGCAGCCAGGCTTCTGCCTTCCTTCTCCAAGGAGAAGATGGAGACACAAACCTGTCTGAGCCTGTGAGCAGAACCTTACAGCCAGCATCTTCTCTCACCTCCCCTGTGCCCTCTCTGCCCCCTTGGCCCCACATCATCTCCTGTCATCCCCCTGAGGACAGCAGGACAGCAAAGCCCAGAGCTGCCCCTCTGCTGCTGGCCCGGGGTGAGAGCAGCAGGCAGGGGGTGAGGCTGCCACCTCCCCTGAGCTGGGGATGTCTCAGTGCCCCACAGCCTCCCTGCCCTGCAGCTGCCCATGGCCCTGGGCAGATCCCCCCAGCTGCTGCAGCTCCTTAGCAGGGTTCCCCAGCAGGACTTCACAGGCCAGGACAAGCTCAGAGCATGTCCCTGGGGACAGGGCACCCACCAGTGATGGACAGGGAGACAAAAGCCATGGCATGAAGAAATGTCTGCCCAAGCCTTGTCACCAGCCCTCCCCCATCAGACAGACTTCTTCAAACCACTTCCCGCAGCAAGAGAGGCCAGGGGAGACCTTCACCCACCCCAGGGGAGACCTTCACCCACCTGCTGCCCAGGCCACAGTCACCCCCAGACCGTGGATCCTCTCACTCTGGGCTGAGGTTTTCATGGTGCATTGACCCTTGACATGACTAAGTGTCCCCTGCCCTGCTGGGCTCCTCCACAGCTGGTGAGGACCAAAGCCCCAGGCCCAGCAGCACTCCTCACACAGCAGAGATTGAACACAGAGCTGTCCCCAAGCCATTCCAGCTGTGTCTTCTCCTCCACTCCCTTGGTCCATGGGAAGGAGCAGTGCCCAGCACCACAAAGAGCAATAAAAGGGCTGGCAGCCCCCTCCTGTGCAGCACAGGTCCTGGCCCTCCCCCCAGCCCTGTGGCTGGGCAGAACCAGAGCAGAAGCCTTGGTCCCTCCTCTGTGGAGCACAGTGAAGAGCTCCTGGATCCACCCAGCCTGAGCAGCAGCTTCGTGGGACTCGAGGTGCCAGGAGAGCTCCAGGACCTTCAGCAGCCAAACCCTCTGCTGAGCTTCCTCCTGTTGAAAACTCTCTCTGGAATCCTGAGTCTGGAAAGACTCCAAGAACCCAACTTGAAGCAAACTCCCTTCCCTCTTTTCTTTGGTTTTGAGTCCAGAAGAGGCATTTCAGATTAACTTAGAGCATTTCTTGCCTTGCCATCCTCCTTTTCCTGTAGCCAGGTATCTCCTAGCACTGAAGGGAAGATTCTCTTTCCATCAACCTGCTTGATCCAAAGTTTTTGTATATAAAGTTGTAGAGGTTGAGTTGGGGGTGGGGTTTTTTTGTTTTGTTTTGTTTGGGTTTTTTCTGTTTGTTTGTTTTGGGTTTTTATTTTATATTCAGAACAACAACAACAAAAAAAGTCTCTTTTTATAAGCATTATTTATTATACACTGTACAGACCTGAGCTAAGGCAGAGTCTATATTATATAAATATCTATATTTGGAAAAAAAATAACTATTGCAGTTTGTGTGTGTGTGTGGTACAGGAATTAAAGAGAAGGTGGAGGGAAAAAAAAACCAAAACAAAACAAAAGCAAATACTCAGTGGCCAGCTTGTGTGGTTTGCCTCTGGAGGGTCCTTCAGTCCTGCTGAGCAGCTGTGGAGGGCTGGGGGGTCTCAGAATTATGAGTCACAGAGTGCTCCTCCAAGCTCTCCTCTCCCCTTGGCATCTCCTCAGGGCTGGGATCTTCAGAGGGTTTGTGCTCACTTGGACATTTTGGTCACACAGAATCTTAGAGGTGGGAAGAGACCTCCAGAGCTCATCCAGCCCAACCCCTGCCAGAGCAGCACCACCCAGGGCAGGGCACACAGAACACATCCAGGGGGGTTGGAAGCTCTCCAGAGCAGGAGACTCCACAACCTCTCTGGGCAGCCTGCTCCAGGCCTCCAGCACCCTCACAGGGACAAAGTTTTCCCTTCTGTTCCCCTGGCACCTCCTCTGCTCCAGCTTGCCCCCAGTGCCCCTTGGTCTGTCCTTGGCCATCCCTGAGCAGAGCCTGGCTCCAGCCCTGCACATCTTTATGCCCAGCCATGAGGTCACCCTCAGGCTGCTCTGCTCCCAGCTCCCAGCCCCAGCTCCCTCAGTCTGTCCTCCACTGCCTGCAGCAGCTCTGGGGCTCTGGGCTGGACTCTCTCGAGCAGTTCCCTGAGGTTCTTCTCGAGCTGAGGGGCCCAGAAGCGGACACCCCCAGCTCCCACACAGTGATAGGCACAATGGTGACAAACAGGAGATTGCACAGCTGAAAGCTGAGGCTTTTATGTCCAGAGTCAGGCTGACCCTGGTGCCAGGGAAGGTCCTGGAGCAGGTTATACTGAGAGCNTGGTTTGGGGATGAGAAGTGGAACTCGGGAGCCAGAGCTCAGTCCTAATTCTGTCTCTGTCACTTACTTGGCACCTTAACCATGTGTAAAGAGTTATTTGTGAACATGAGGAGAAACTTCTCTGGTGTGAGGGTGCTGGAGCCCTGGAGCAGGCTGCCCAGCAGAGTGATTGTGGAGTCTCCTTCTCTGCAGAGATTCCAAACCCACCTGGGCCCTGGGCAAGCTCTTGTGGGTGCCCTGTTTTAGCTGGGGGATTTGGCTTGGATGATCCCCAGGGGTCCCTTCTAACCCCTACCATTCTGGGATGCTGGGGTTGTGTCCCATTTCAAACTTACTGCCAAAATGTGGTGTCCTGACTCTTGCTTTGTCTTTGCAGCTCTGCTACACTGACATCTTGTTCACAGAGCAAGAGGTGAGTCTTGTACAACAGGCAGGATTCCTGTCCACCTGTGGCCTGCTTTGTCACAGTTACTGTAGACAATTTCCTCTTCCATCTTTTTGTGTCTTCCACATTTTGACTTGTTGGAGTGAGTCCAGAGGAGGGCCTAAGCACCTCTGTTGTGAGGCCAGGTTGAAAGAGTTGGAATTGTTCAGCCTGGAGAAGAGAAGGCTCTGGGGAGACCTTGTGGTGGCCTTTCAGTACTGTCAGAAGGGAGCTACAGGAAAACCAGAGAGGGACTTTATGCAAGGGCAGGTAGTGATAGGGCTAAGGGTGATGGTTTTAAATTGAAAGATCACAGATCACAGGATGTTAGGGGTTGGAAGGGACCTCTGGAGATCTGTGAGTCCAACCCCCCTGCCAGAGCAGGACCACAGAATCCAGCACAGGTCTTACAGGAAGACATCTGGACAGGGCTGAAAAGTTTCCGGAGAAAGAGACTCCACAACCTCTCTGGGCAGCCTGCTCCAGGGCTCTGTCACCCTCACAGTGAAGTTCTTCCTCGTGTTGAGGTGGAACTTCCTGAGCTGTAGTTTACATCTAAGGAAGAAGTTCTTTATGCTGAGAGCCTGGCCCAGGTTGCCCAGAGGGGTGGGAGCTGTCCCATCTCTGGCCCCATTGCAGGTGAGGTTGTTTGGGACTGTGGTCAACCTGCCCTAGTTGGGGATGTCCCTGCTGGCTGCCAGGGGGTTGTTCTAGATAAGGTTCAAGGGTCCCTTCTCACCCAGAGCATTTTGTGTATCCCAGATAGCTCCTGTTTGCTTTGAGAGAAAGAGGTGGAAGGGCTCTGCAGCAGTGGTGGCTGAGGAGAAACCCTGATTTCAAAATAACCATCTTTGAGTTTCCTCTGACAGGAGCTCCTGGCTGGGTGCTCCGTGGTTTGCTGTGAATGGGAGGCTGATTTTGTCCTACTTGCTAAATATTGCCATGACCAGCACAGCCCTGTGAAACATTTCCTTCTCTTCATCTTAGTGCTCTACTTTATTCTCTGGGTGATCAGATCTTCTGCTTTGAGGTATCCTCTGATAGCAGCAGAAGGGCAGAAGCACAGACCAAGCCACCTCTGCTACCTCTGGTGCTGCATATTGGACATCCCCAGCCAAAATGAGGCAGGGATTGTACCCTGGTGGCTCACCAGGCAGAGCCAGTCTGGGCTGGATGCTGCAGCAGTCTGAGGGTGATCCTGGTTGGATGTTTTCTTTCTTTCCAGCTTTCTGATTTTTCTTTGGTCATCTTCTATAATAGGAACTGCTGGAGAGGGTCCACAGGAGGCCACAAAGATGATCAGAGGCTGCAGAACCTCTGCTATGGGGACAGGCTGAGAGAGTTGGGGCTGTTCAGCCTGGAGAAGAGAAGGCTCCAGAGAGACCTTAGAGCAACCTTCCAGTACCTGAAGGGGCTCCAGGAGAGCTGGGGAGGGACTTTGGACAAGGGCTGGGAGTGACAGGATGAGGGAGAATGGCTTTGAGCTGAGAGAGGGGAGAGTGAGACTGGAGAGGAGGAAGAAATTGTTGAGAGTGAGGGTGGGGAGAGACTGGCACAGGTTGCCCAGGGAGGCTGTGGCTGCCTCCTCCCTGGAGGTGTTCAAGGCCAGGCTGGATGAGACCCTGAGCAGCCTGGGCTGGGGGGAGGTGTCCCTGCCCATGGCAGGGGTTGGAGCTGGATGCTCTTGAAGGTCTCTTCCAACCCAACCCCTTCTATGACTCTGTGATTCTTTCACATGGTGATGTTTGCTTTCTCTGCTAACAGCTGTCCCTGGTGTACTGTCTTTCAGAGGGGAGTGGGGATCAAGAGCACCCCAGTGACTATTGTCCTGCCAGACACCAAAGGGAAGTCCTTCCTCTTCAACATCATCGACACTCCAGGTGATTGTGTGATCCTGCAAAGCCTGGTTTGGGATCCACTTGGCTGCTGCTGGCTTGGCTGGGTGGAGGCTTCCCTGGGTTAAGAACTGACTGCTGGCTGAGCCCAGAGAGTGCTGGGGGATGGAGCTGGATGCAGCTGGGGGATGGAGCTGGATGGAGCTGGATGCAGCTAGGGGATGGAGCTGGATGGAGCTGGGGGATGGAGCTGGATGCAGCTGGGGATGGAGCTGGATGCAGCTGGGGGCTGGAGCTGGATGCAGCTAGGGGCTGGAGCTGGATGCAGCTGGGG
>VXBD01010816.1:57504-85349 GCA_013399975.1 Indicator maculatus | reverse complement strand
CCGAGGCTCGCTGCGCCGCCTGGCACGCCCCCGGCGAAGGACTTCGGCTAGGGGGGGTTGTGCTGCTGTCCCTGCAGGTGATGCTGAACACTGAGAGGCTGATCAAGCATGCAGTGCAGGAGAGGCTGGCAGTGACTGTGTGCATCAACAAGATCGACAGACTGATCCTGGAGCTGAAGCTGCCCCCCACGGACGCCTACTACAAACTGCGGCACATCGTGGATGAGGTCAACGGCCTGATCAGGTAGGGGGCTGCTGCCCTGCTGTCCTGCTGTCCTGCTGCCCTGCTGTCCTGCTGTCCTGCTGCCCTGCTGTCCTGCTGTCCTGCTGCCCTGCTGTCCTGCTGTCCTGCTGCCCTGCTGTCCTGCTGTCCTGCTGCCCTGCTGTCCTGCTGTCCTGCTGCCCTGCTGTCCTGCTGTCCTGCTGCCCTGCTGTCCTGCTGTCCTGCTGCCCTGCTGTCCTGCTGTCCTGCTGCCCTGCTGTCCTGCTGTCCTGCTGCCCTGCTGTCCTGCTGTCCTGCTGCCCTGCTGTCCTGCTGTCCTGCTGCCCTGCTGTCCTGCTGTCCTGCTGCCCTGCTGTCCTGCTGTCCTGCTGCCCTGCTGTCCTGCTGTCCTGCTGCCCTGCTGTCCTGCTGTCCTGCTGCCCTGCTGTCCTGCTGTCCTGCTGCCCTGCTGTCCTGCTGTCCTGCTGCCCTGCTGTCCTGCTGTCCTGCTGCCCTGCTGTCCTGCTGTCCTGCTGCCCTGCTGTCCTGCTGTCCTGCTGCCCTGCTGTCCTGCTGTCCTGCTGCCCTGCTGTCCTGCTGTCCTGCTGCCCTGCTGTCCTGCTGTCCTGCTGCCCTGCTGTCCTGCTGTCCTGCTGCCCTGCTGTCCTGCTGTCCTGCTGCCCTGCTGTCCTGCTGTCCTGCTGCCCTGCTGTCCTGCTGTCCTGCTGCCCTGCTGTCCTGCTGTCCTGCTGCCCTGCTGTCCTGCTGTCCTGCTGCCCTGCTGTCCTGCTGTCCTGCTGCCCTGCTGTCCTGCTGTCCTGCTGCCCTGCTGTCCTGCTGTCCTGCTGCCCTGCTGTCCTGCTGTCCTGCTGCCCTGCTGTCCTGCTGTCCTGCTGCCCTGCTGTCCTGCTGTCCTGCTGCCCTGCTGTCCTGCTGTCCTGCTGCCCTGCTGTCCTGCTGTCCTGCTGCCCTGCTGTCCTGCTGTCCTGCTGCCCTGCTGTCCTGCTGTCCTGCTGCCCTGCTGTCCTGCTGTCCTGCTGCCCTGCTGTCCTGCTGTCCTGCTGCCCTGCTGTCCTGCTGTCCTGCTGCCCTGCTGTCCTGCTGTCCTGCTGCCCTGCTGTCCTGCTGTCCTGCTGCCCTGCTGTCCTGCTGTCCTGCTGCCCTGCTGTCCTGCTGTCCTGCTGCCCTGCTGTCCTGCTGTCCTGCTGCCCTGCTGTCCTGCTGTCCTGCTGCCCTGCTGTCCTGCTGTCCTGCTGCCCTGCTGTCCTGCTGTCCTGCTGCCCTGCTGTCCTGCTGTCCTGCTGCCCTGCTGTCCTGCTGTCCTGCTGCCCTGCTGTCCTGCTGTCCTGCTGCCCTGCTGTCCTGCTGTCCTGCTGCCCTGCTGTCCTGCTGTCCTGCTGCCCTGCTGTCCTGCTGTCCTGCTGCCCTGCTGTCCTGCTGTCCTGCTGCCCTGCTGTCCTGCTGTCCTGCTGCCCTGCTCCACTGCTGCTGCTTCCCTCTGTGCCTGAAAACAAAGGGACTTTGTCTCTTGAGATATTCAATCACAGAAAATCATAGATTCCTGGAATGTTTGTAAAGGAATGGAGTGAGGAAAGGCTCCTTACAGAGAGCCATGGAGTTACTCCCAAAGCAATGAGAGCAATGGGAAAGGGCTTGGCTAAAGTCAGAGCCTCCTATTGCCATCATCTCAGCAGCCACCAGACCTTCAGCTGGCTCCTGGCTTTCCTATGCTTCCTACCTGTGTCTCCAGCAAAGGGAGGTCTCCACACACATCAAGAACAAGCAGCATCATGGTGCTCATCTGGGCAGGTGGAGATCTGCTCTCCTGTGTCATGGGCACTGAGCTCTGGGGAGCTGTCCTGTAAGCACCTGAGCACAGAATCACAGAATGGAGGGGTTGGAAGGGACCTCCAGAGATCACCCAGTCCAGCCCCCTGCCAGAGCAGGGGCACCCAGGGCAGCTCACACAGGAACACATCCAGGGGGGCTTGAAAGTCTCCAGAGAAGGAGACTCCACAACCTCTCTGGGCAGCCTGCTGCAGGGCTCCAACACCCTCATACCAAAGAAGTTTCTCCTCATGTTGAGGTGGAACCTCCTGGCTTCCAGCTTGTTCCTGTTGTTCCTTGTCCTATCATTGGGCACCACTGACAAGAGCCTGAGCCTGGCACCTTCCTCCTGACCCCCAGCCCTCAGTTATTTATGGACATTGATCAGATCCCCTCTCAGCATTCTCCAGACTAAACAACCCCAGGGCTCTCAGCCTTTCTTCATTAGAGAGATATTTGAGTCCCTTCATCATCCTTCTAGCTCTCCATGGGACTCTCTCCAGTCTCTCTTCCTGAGACAGGAGGCACCTGAGGGATTTAAGAGCCAGGGAGATGTGCAGAGGGATTTGGCTTAGTGCTGGTTGGACTCAGTGATCTGAAAGGTCTCTTCCAAACAAAATGTTTCCATGAGCCTGAGTTTGGCAGAACAACTCTTCCTGACAGGTTTTGTGCTCTTTTTTTCCCCCTCCTATTACAAAGTAGGAGAAGTGGACATGTAACCAGAGCAGGGAACTTCTGGGCTTCCAGATGTCTCAAATACACTGAAATCTTCTGGGCAGCCTCCCAAATTGTAGGCTGAGATGTTTCAAGCTCCTAATTAGTTATAAAACTGATAGGAACTCACTGCCCCAACCCCTAAGCAGAGACTGATATTGCTGTGGACAGATCTCCTCAGAGCAGGGAGGGCCATCTTCAGCTTTCACAGGAGCAGTGCATCAGTTCTGGGGGCTGCTTCTGCAGCCAGGGATTTCTTAACAGCATCTCCCCTTCAAATGAGTGTGGATTTGCACACAAGCTCATGCCTCTGTGCTCTTGGCATCAGGCAGGGTATTTATCCTGTCCAGCTTGCTTGTGGGCTCATTAAAGCTGTTTGGATTCAAATCCATCCCTACTTTATTGCTCTGCTTTCACCCCAGCTGGCAACTAAGCACCACATGGCTGCTCACTCACTACCCCCACAGCAGGAGTGGGGCAGAAAAAGTGAAACTCATGGGTTGAGTTCAAGGCAGTTGAATAGGACAGAAAAGGAAGAAGACAAAGCTAATGGTGATGATGGTGATGATCAGAACAGCAGAATGGGGGACACAGAGCAAGAGAGGCACAGTGTGACTGCTCACTGCCTGCTGGCTGAGCAGAGAATCACAGCAAGGTAGGGGTTGGAAGGGACCTCCAGAGGTCATCCAGTCCAGCCCTCCCTGCCAGAGCAGGGTCACCCAGTGCAGATCACACAGGAACACATCCAGGTGGGTCTTGGAATCCTCCAGAGGAGACTTCACAACCTCTCTGGGCAGCCTGCTCCAGGCCTCCAGCACCCTCACACCAAAGGAGTTTTTCCTCATATTGAGAAGGAAGTTCCTAGGTTCCAATTTGTGCCCACTGCCCCTTGTCCTGTCACTGGGCACCACTGACAAGAGCCTGGCACCTGCTTCTTGACCCCACCTTTCAGATTTTTGTAAACATTGGTCAGATCCCCTCTCAGCCTTCTCCAGGCTCAACAGCCCCAGGGCTCTCAGCCTTTCCTCATCAGACATGTTCCAGTCCCTTCAGCATCCTTGTAGCCTCCATTGGACTCTCTCCAGTATTTCTTTTGAACTGTGGAGCCCAGAACTGGACACAGTGCCCAGCCAGGTGCTAAGCAGCAGCCCCTGGCCAGCTTTCCCCCCAGTTTCTCTGACACTGTATGGTTTGGAATATCCCTTTGGCCACTTAGGGTCAGCTGTCCTGGCTGTGTCTCTTTCCAGCTCCTTTTTCCCCTCCAGCCTCCTTTCTGGCAGGGTCTGAGGAGCTGAAAGGTCCTTGGCTTGTTATGAACACTGCTTAGCAACAGCTGCAAACATGAGGTGTTATCAGCATTGCTCTCATCCAAAATCCAAAGCACAGAACTCTGCCAAATACTGGCACATTAACTCCAGCCCAGCCAAAATGGCCTCAAATTGCCCCAGGGGAGGTTCAGATTGGACACTGGGAACAATTTCTTTCCCAGAAGGGTTGTGAAGGCCTGGCCCAAGCTGCCCAGGGCAGTGGTGGAGTCCCCATCCCTGGAGGGGTTTCAGAGCCATGGAGGTTTTGAAGGCCAGGTTGGCATATGGCTGAGAGCAACCTGCTGTAGTGTGAGGTGTCCCTGCCCATGGCAGAGGGGTTGGAACTGGCTGAGCCTTGAGGTCCTTTCCAACCCTAACAATTAGATGTGGTGCTGAGGGCCATGGTTTGGTGGTGCCCTGGCAGTGTTGGGTTAAAGGTTTGACTCTGTAACCTTGAAGGTCTCTTCCAAGCAAAACAACCCTTGCTTGGCTGACCAATTTTGCTGCCTTTTTTTTTTTTTTAGTGTAAGGAAAACTCTGTCAGAAACCACAAACCATTTGTGCTGCTAACTCTCTAGTTCTAGGTCTTGAAGTACTTTTTGCCCACCCCTGCTTTGCAGTTGATGACTGTAACAGTGTGAGAGCTGAAATCCTCTTCCCACACTGACAATGACCAGGCTAGCTCAGTCTGGCAGCAAATGCAAGCTGTATTTACAAGCAAAACTACAATCTATGATGCAGTGCAATGAATCTGTACAAACAGACACTGGTCACAACGTTTACAGAGAGGTGCAGTCAACAGAAAAGCACAACCAAGCTCCCTTTGCTTCCCCCAAGGGGCCTCCCCCCCAACCAGAAGGAATCCCCCCAAACTCCCCTGGCAGAAGGCAGAGAGTCAAGAAGCAGAGAGGCTGTTAGACTTAGCTTGTCAAGGTCAGTGTGTTACCTTCAGCCACAAAAGAAGAAGCAGCAGCCAGACAGAAGCCCAGCAAGCAATCTGGGAACTGCCCAACTCCCCAGCCTTGTTTTGAGTAATAGTTCTTAAACATTTCTCTCTTTCCAATGGAAGTGTTTAGAAGAATCATTATTTTGCTTTCTTACACCCAATAGTGATTTATTTACATTCTTTCACTTTCTCTGCTTGAACTTTGTGAAGAAAAATCAAAAAGACAGTCTTGAAACCATCACAGTGGCCACCAGGATGCTGCCCCTGAAGCCCCAGTGGCACACACACCGCAGCCTGCTCCCAGATGCTCTTTTGGCACCGTGGAGTCCTTTTGCCTGCTTGCTGTTTGCTGTGGGGAGAGGATTTTAGTGTCTGCCATGGTTCCTACCACTGATGTGATGTTTTTTCTGTCTCCTCAGCATGTATTCCACCGATGAGAACCTCATCCTGTCTCCCCTTCTGGGCAATGTGTGCTTCTCCAGCTCGCAGTACAGCATCTGCTTCACGCTGGGATCCTTTGCAAAGATTTATGCAGACACATATGGTGAGGATTAGCCAGACACCTTCTGCACCTCAGCAGCTCATTCCTTAACCTTTTTCTGTTGAGGCTTTTTAAGCCATTCAGCTTTGACTTTTCACTGCACTTATAGGGCTCTTGAATTTCGAGGAGTGGAGGAGTGCTGGAGGTCTGAGCCCTGGGTGGTTAAAAGCAGGCTTACAGTTCCAGCTTGTTTGCAGCTGGAGAGTTTCTCCTGATGAATGTTTCTTGAGTCAGAAGCCAATATTTTATACATCCTCCTAAGCAGTAAAACCAAGGCAGCTGAAGGCTTTGTGCTTTTGCCTCATCATCACAGCTTGGAGGCAAAGCAGTTAAGTTCTGCCTGGCTTCAGAGCAGTCTCCAGAGTCTGAGACTCAGCTGCAGCCAGGCACAAGCTTGGCCCACAAGGTTTTGCACTCTTGCCCTCTTTCTTTTTTAAGAAACTCTCTTCTTCTGGCTTTGATTTAATTTTCTGCTCCCCAGGTGGCCACTCAAGGCAATGTGCCACTTGTAGAAGTAGGCTTTTTGCTGGCCTGAGCCAGCTGCACAGCCAAGGCTTTTGAAGTCTGACACTGGGGAGTTGGGGCTGAGCTGCAGGGGCCGTGGGCAGGGGAGAAGGATGGTGCAGAGCAGCTGGCTTGGCTCTGCTGAAGAACTTAGCCCGAGGGAGGATGAAGTTGTAGAGGTCAGGGACTGATGTGGCAGGACTCTCACATGTCCATAGGAGTTTGGAGACACAAATGGTGGAGGCTCTGTGGATGTAGCAGCTTTAACTCAGTGCCTGCTGCGGTGATGCCCTCTCCCTGGGGGCCTGGTGAGGGTGCAGGCGCAGGGGGTGGGGGATGCAGGGCAGGGATGAGCTCCAAGTCAGAAACATTTGATTGTGGCCATGAGGGATTTGATGTGCAGCCACCACACTGCAACTACCCTGAGTTCCAGGGAGCTTAACTGTCAAAACTGCAGCCACCATGAAATTTCTGATGCCTGCACATGTGCCCACAGCACAAGCTTGTTGGGAAACTGCTGTAAGTGATTCCTGCTGCTGTCCTCTGTGTGAATTCACTGTGACAGCCAAGCACCTCTCTGCTCCCTCAGCACTTGGGTGCTGGGCTATGTGATTAGTGCCCCAGCTGAAAAAGACAACAGGACCTGGAGAGATGTTCAGCAAGGCAGAAGATGCCCATGGGGTGTCAGCCATCCTGGCACCTTGGCACTGCAGCAGCAGGTCACAGTGTTTGGAGAACAAAGCAGATGCCAGTGGGTTCCTGCCCACTGTCTGGCCAACCAGGATCTTCTCAGCTCTTCTCAGCTCTAACCTTGTGTGTAGCTGAGAGGTGAAATCTTCTGAGGGGTCTGTGAGCCCCCAGGCTGTGGGGTCAGCCGCAGTGGGCTGTTGCCTGCCCCTTCTCTGCCTGCTCTTCCTGGGTCAGGGCTTAATCCTTTGTTCACTTGCCAGCACTGCTCTGTTAAATTGAATCCTCAGGGTTGTTTTCAAAGCCCAAAGACCTGCAAGGTGAGAGTAGAGCAGTGACATCTGAGAGACTTGTCCTTTGCTTTTTGCCTTCAGGAGACATCAATTACCAGGAGTTTGCGAAGCGGCTCTGGGGGGACATCTACTTCAACCCGAAGACGTAAGAGGCCTCTTTCAGTGCCTGTGGATTTATGCCTGGATTTCCCCCTCTTTTCCCTGCTAAACCAGATGATTAGATGACCACTCGAGGTCCCTTCTGACCACAGCTGCCCTGTGATCCTGTGTCCTATGATGTGGGGGGGGGTTGAGTGTTTGGTGTCAACCCATATGGTCCTCTCAGGTGCCGTAAGCAGGAGCAGAGAGGCTCCTCTGGTCTTCTTTTGGAGTAAGCCTGACTCCTGTGTCCCTGACAGCGTCCTGGGAGGATTGAGGGGCAGAAGAAAACCTGGGAAGAGCAGAGGTGGTGTTTGCAGGAGTGCTTGCAGGCTCCTCATGGCTCTCCTTTGCTCTCCCAACAGACGCAAGTTCACCAAGAAGGCTCCAACCAGCAGTTCCCAGCGCAGCTTTGTGGAGTTCATCCTGGAGCCCCTCTACAAGATCTTGGCTCAGGTCTGTGGTTCATTGTCCTTCCCACAGCTCCAGATAGGAGTAGCCAAGAGCTGGATGTGGGGTGGTGTGCCTGGTGCCTGTGAAACTCACCTTTCCCATTCTTCAGTGGGATCTTCACAGACTGAAGATCAGATTGATGGCTGAGGGAGGTTCTCCTCCCCCTCCACTTTGCCTAGGCTCCCCAGTTCAAGAGAGACAAGGAAGTGCTGGAGAGAGTCCAGTGGGGGCTCTGGAGATGCTGAGGGGCGTGAAGCATCTCTGTGAGGAGCAAAGGCTGAGGGCCCTGGGGCGGTTGAGCCTGGAGAAGAGCAGCCCCAGAGGGGATCTGAGCAATGCTCAGCAAGAGCTAAAGGGCTGGGGGTAAGAGGCTGGGGCCAGACTCTGCTCAGTGGTGCTCAGGGACAGGACAAGGGGCACAAGTGGGCACAAACTGGAACTTAGAAGGAAGAACTTCTTTGGACTTTGAGGATGCTGGAGGCCTGGAGCAGACTGCCCAGAGAGGTGGAGTCATCTTCTTTGGAGAGATTCCACACCCCCTGGCCATTGTGATCCTGGGCAAGCTGCTGTGGGTGCCCTGCTTTAGCAGGGGGTTGGACTGGATGAGCTCCAAAGCTTCCTTCCAACCCTCACCGTGCTGGGATTCAGGGACTGAGTTTGGGGGTGCAGAGCTGTAGTGAGCAAACTCCTTAACAGTTGTTCCCTGCAGACACAGCCCTGTATTTGCACAGCTACTGGAACTGCCTTCTCCCTTTCTAGTGCCCTCTGGTATCAGCCAAGGGATGTTTGCAGCCAGCAGCCAGCTCCTTTGTGAGCTCTAAACCAGAGCAGATCAAGAGCCCTGAGGATGGTGGCTGCTCCATGAAGCTGCACTTCAGACTGCAGGCTTGGACCCTCTCAGCAGAGCTGAGAGTGGTGCTTGGTTGTCTTGCAGGTGGTGGGGGATGTGGACACCACCCTGCCCAGGACTCTGGATGAACTTGGGATCCACCTGACCAAAGAGGAGCTGAAGCTGAACATCCGTCCCCTGCTGCGCCTCGTCTGCAAGAAGTTCTTTGGGGAGTTCACAGGTCCCTGCTCCTTGTCCTCCCCTCACACTGTCCACACTGCCCTGCTCCCACACCAGCAGCTGGGGGCTGCTACAGCCATGTTGTGTCCACCTCCACCCCTCCCTTCTCAGCCACCCAAGCACAAAATGTTGAACCATTTGCCCCAGGAATGGTTTGAGACCCTGCTCACATCTTGCCCCTTGCTGTGGGTGCACTGCAGCCAGCAGGACTTTGCCTTGGGTTTCTTAGAGGCCACCAGCAGCTTGGCCTGGAGCAGCAATGCTGTGGGCAGCAGTAGCAGGGCAGGGATTGTGCCCCTGGGCTGGGCACTGGGGAGGCCACAGCTTGAATCCTGGGTTCAGTTTTGGGCCCTCACTGCAAGGAGGACATTGAGAAGCTGGAACAGATCTGGAGAAAGGCAACAAAGCTGGGGAAGGGTCTGGAGAAGAGGGCTGGGGAGGAGCAGCTGAGGGAGCTGGGGGTGTTTAGCCTGAGAGGAGTCCACCTCATTGCTCTCTACAGCTCCCTGAAAGGAGGCTGGAGCCAGGTGGGGGTTGGTCTCTTCTCCCTAGTCTCAGCTGATAGAAGGAAAAGAAATGGACTGAAATAGTGCTAAGGGAGAGCTAAGTTGGAGATTAGGAACAATTTCTTCACTGCAAGAATGGTCAGGGATTGGAACAGGCTGCCCAGGGAGGTGGTGGAGTCCCCATCCCTGGAGATGCTCAAGAACTGTGTGGCCATGGTGCTTGGTGTTGTGGTTTAGTGGCTATGGTGGGATTGGGTTGCTGGTTGGACTGGATGAACTTGGAGGTCTTCTCCAAGCAAACCAGTTCTGTGATTTTCTCTGCTGTGTGCTGCTGACTTCTGTGGTGATGAAGTGTTGCTTTTCCAGGCTTTGTGGACATGTGTGTGCAGCACATCCCCTCCCCAAAGGTGGGGGCCAAGACCAAGATCGAGCACACCTACACCGGCGGCGTCGACTCCGACCTGGGGGAGGCCATGAGCGAGTGCGACCCTGACGTAAGCAACCTCTGCTGCTGGGCTCTGGCTCTCCAAAAGCCTGGCAGAGCCTTGACAGGGCAGCTGCCTCCCAGCCAGCCAGCTGCACACATTTGACTTGCAGCACTTTGAAACCTCTCATCCGATACCCAAACAAATCTCTTCGCTCTGAGGAACTTCAGCTGCCTGCCAGGGCAGCCCTTGAGAGAGGAACTTGTTTGACAGCGAAGAGCAGGACTAGGTCAGGACTTGTGAGCATGTGGGAGCTGCAGGGTGATTTTTGTGTCCTTCTGCTGTCTTTTTTTGTCCCTTTTCCTTGAAGTTTGCTTTTTCTCTCCAAACTCTGAGAAAGCTGAGCGGATAAAACTCAGCCCACGTTAGCTGGTCAGCACCTTTCCCAGCAAAGCCTTCAAAAGCCTCCCTCCTCCAACAGCTTCTCCTCCTGAGCTGTCATTCAGAGCTGTCTGGAGCCACCAACGCCAGCCAGCAGCTTTCTGAGGGACTTGCCCATGACTTTTGCTCTAGTGTCTGGAGGGAAAATGAGTCTCTTACCTGAAGGAGTGACACTATGCAGTGGTGACTGTCACTGGACCACCAGGTGTGGAGTGACCTTATGGGACTGACAGCTGTGATCTCTGGAGGCTGGGGTGCTCTAAGCTGGTTTGTAAGCCAGCAGATGACATTTGGTCTCATGGCCTTGTCCCAACCATTCTTTATTGCTCCCCAAGAGGTGGGAGGAGAGCTGCAGAAGAGTCCACCAAAGTCATTCCAGGGCTCTCCAAGTGAGAGGTGGGAGGGAACAGAGAGGGACTTCTCATGAGGGTGTCTAGAGGCAGGACAAAGAGGAATGGTTTGAAGCTGAGGCAGAGCAGGGTTAGATTGGAACTGAGGAAGAAATTTGCAGTGTGAGGGTGGTGAGACTCTGGCACAGGCTGCCCAGGGAGGCTGTGGCTGCCTCCTCCCTGGTGGTGTTCAAAACCAGGTTGGATGAGGCCTTGGACAACCAAGTCTAGCTGAGAGGTGTCCCTGCCTGTGCCAGGGAGGTTGGAGCAGATGATCTCTAAGGTCCCTTCCAAGCTGAGCCATTCTATGAACAAGACTTAACAGGTCAGGAGAAGTATTTCTGAATCCAGCCCTTTGTACCCAGGAGTCTGCAGCTCTGTGGCTGTTCCTTTCCCATCTTTTGAAGGCTTTTTGCTCTCGGGCAGGGCCCACTGATGTGCCACACAACCAAGATGTACAGCACGGATGATGGGGTGCAGTTCCATGCCTTTGGCAGGGTGCTCAGTGGCACCATCCATGCTGGGCAGCCTGTGAAGGTCCTTGGAGAAAACTACACCCTGGAGGATGAGGAGGATTCCCAGATCTGCACCGTTGGCCGCCTCTGGATCTCGGTTGCCAGGTATGGAAAGCTCTGGCACTGGGTTCCTTTGGGAGAGGAGGTACCTGGGGTCCCTGCTGCTGGGGGAGGGCCTGAGGCTGGCAGCAGGGAGCACTGCAGTGATGTTCTCCTGCCCTTTAGGTATCACATCGAGGTAAACAGGGTTCCTGCTGGCAACTGGGTGCTGATAGAAGGAGTGGACCAGCCCATAGTGAAGACTGCAACGGTCACAGAGCCCCGGGGCAATGAGGAGGTAACACTGCAGAACTGCTGTCACTCAGCCTTGCAGGGACCCAGGGTGATGGGACACAGCCAAGACATTGAGGGGCTGGAATGGGTCCAGAGAAGGGCAATGAAGCTGGTGAAGGGTCTGGAGAACAGGGCTGGGGAGAAGCACCTGAGGGAGTTGGGGGTGTTTAGTGTGGAGAAGAGGAGGCTGAGGGGAGACCTCCCTGAGTGAAGGCTGCAGTGAGGTGGGGGTTGGGCTCCTCTCCCAAGGAACAAGCAATAGAGTGAGAGGAAGTGGGCTCAAGTTGCCCCAAGGGAGGTTTAGATTGGGTATTAGAAGAAAGTTCTTCACTGGAAGGGTTCTTAGAGACTGGCATAGACTGCCCAGGGAGGTGACTGAATCCCCATCCCTGGAGGTGTTTCAGAGAGGCAGAGATGTGGTGCTGAGGGACATGAGTTTTGCCCAGCCTTGGCAGTTAGAGAATGGTTGGACTGGATGATCTTAGAGGGCTTATCGAACCCAAATGATTGTGTGGTTCTGCTGTATGATCCCCAGAGCTCCCGTGGTGAGGTTAATGAGACCTTGTCTGCTGAGGAGCCCTGGCACAGGAGCCACCAAGGGAAAGACAAGAGCCCCAAGTGCTGTGCCTGCCTCCAGTGGCCATCTAAGCATGCAGAGGTTCAGCTCTTTGTCCTTATCTGCTTGCAGGCTCAGATCTTCCGTCCTTTGAAGTTCAACACCACATCTGTCATCAAGATAGCTGTGGAGCCAGTGAACCCCTCAGAGCTCCCCAAGATGCTGGACGGTCTCCGCAAGGTCAACAAGAGCTACCCCTCGCTCACCACCAAGGTACTGCTGCTCTGCCCCTGCCTGCTCCTGCTCATCCATGGGCCACTGAGCTTCAAAATCAGTTCTGTGTCTCCCTGTGGCTTTTGTTTGGTGTGGGCTTTTTCATGCTGTTGCAGTTGATCTCATGGATCGCTTGGAAACTGTGAATCCAGCAGAACCTCAGCCCCCACAGAGCCCAGGGAAGCAGCTTTCTGCAGGGCACCTCAGCACTTCCTGCTAGAAGAGGCTGGGGAAGCTTTCCTGGGGCTGCTCTGACCATGACTTAGTGCTTAAAGCTGCAGCTCTGGGGGTTCTGGTTGGCAGTCACTGACCATGAGGCAGCAGTGGCCAAGACAGCCAATGGCATCCTGGCTTGGGTCAGAAGCAGGGTGGGCAGCAGGGTCAGGAGGTGCCCATCCCCCTGTGCTCAGCACCAGGGAGGCCACAGCTCGAGTGCTGTGCTTAGCTCTGGGCCCTCACTGCAGGAAGGACACTGAGGGGCTGGAGCCTGTCCAGAGCAGGGCAGTGAGGCTGGAGAAGGGCCTGGAGCCCCTGGGCTATGAGGAGGGGCTGAGGGAGCTGGGGGTGTTGAGGCTGCAGAAGAGGAGGCTGAGGGAGACCTCATTGCTCTCTCCAGCTCCCTGAAGGGAGGTTGCAGTGAGCAGGGGGCAGCCTCTGCTCCTTGGGGGCAAGGGACAGCAGCAGAGGCAATGGTTCCAAGCTGCCCCAGGGGAGGCTCAGGCTGGAGCTCAGGAAATATTTCTGCCCTGGAAGGGATCTCAAACACTGGCAGAGGCTGCCCAGGGCAGTGCTGCAGTCACCACCCCTGGGGGTGTTCCAGCAGCAGGGACCTGGGGCTTAGGGCCATGGTTTAGAGGTGACCTTGCAGTGCTGAGCTGAGGGCTGGGCTGGAGGAGCTTGGAGCTCTCTGCCAACCAAAGACACTCTGTGACTCTAATGCTGGGGCTTCCTCAGGCCCATGGAGGAGCCTGGAAGGGAAGCAGGTGTGTGAGCAGTGGTGCTGGCAGCTGAACCCTCTCTTCTGTGTCAGGTGGAGGAGTCTGGGGAGCATGTGATCCTGGGCACAGGGGAGCTGTACCTGGACTGTGTGATGCACGACCTGCGCAAGATGTACTCTGAGATCGACATCAAGGTGAGGACTGGGGCTGAGGGAGGGTCTCCCAGCTAGGGCAGGGGTTTGTGCCCCTTTCTCAGAAGGATGGGAAAATAAATGTAGCTGAAGGCACAGCATGGATTATGTCATGCCCCTTTAAAAGACAAAAATAAAGCTGTTGGGATGTGAGAGGTGACTTTGCACCTAGAAACTGGAACCCTGCATTCCCTTCCTGTCAGGAAGGGAAAAAAAAACAGCAGGGAAAAAGTAGCCTTTGCCTCCAGAACAAGTTGATAGACTCTCTACAGCATCACTTGCATAACAAAGCTCCAGTTCTGCAGAACAAGGGTGCTAGGATCCATGAAGAGGCTCAGGCTGAGTGTGGAGATGCTGAGAAGTTGATGCTGCACCTACATCTACTGGCAGAGCTCTGCACTTGTTCACACAGCCTCTGCAGCCAAGTTCCTTGCAAATGTGCTGCTCTCTTCATGCAAATGAAGCTGCTAAGTGGCAAAAACCTCTTAAAGGGAAAGGAGATGGAAATTAGAGGTGTTCTCAAGGCATGTTTGCAGATGACACCAAGCTGAGTGGGGAATGGGATCCATCCAGAGGGACCTGGACAGGCTGGAGAGGTGAGCTGAGGAGAACCTCATAAGGTTCAGCAAGGCAAAGGGCAAGGTCCTGCACCTGGGTTGGGGCAACTCTAGATATCAGTCCAGGCTGGGGAATGATGAGATTGAGAGCAGCCCTGCAGAGAAGGACTTGGGGGTGTTGGTGGAGAAGAAGCTGGACAGGAGCCAGCAATGGGCACTGACAGCACAGAGGCCAAGGGCAACCTGGGCTGCATCCAGAGCAGTGTGGCCAGAGCTGGAGAGAGGATCCTGCTCCTCTGCTATGCTCTGGGGAGACCTCACCTGCAGGGCTGGGGCCAGCTCTCAACACAGAAAGGACTTGGACCTGCAGGAGAAGGTCCAGAGGAGTCCACAAAGATGATCAGAGGCTGGAGAACCTCTGCTGTGGGGACAGGCTGAGGGAGTTGGGATTGTTCAGCCTGGAGAAGAGAAGGCTTCAGGGACACCTTAGAGCAGCCTGCCAGGACCTGAAGGGGCTACAAGAGGGCTGCAGAGAGACTGATCCCAAAGGCCTGCAGGGACAGGACCAGGGGCAATGGTTTGAAATGAGAGCAGAGCAGATTGAGATTGGATGTGAGGAACAAGTTCTGCACCAGGAGGCTGCTGCAACACTGCAACAGGTTGTCCAGGGAGATGGTTGTGGCCCTATCCCTGGAGATATTCAAGGTGAGGCTCCACAGGGCTCTGAGCAACCTGATCTGGTGGAGGATGTCCCTGCTGCCTGCAGGGGGTTGGCCTGGATGAGCTTTGGAGCTCCCTTCCAACCCATTCTAGGATTCAATATCTGAAAGCCATTTGGGCAGACAACTTTGTGTCTTCAACTTAAAACCCCAACCTGTTGTCACCCCTCTGTCCTCAAGAGTCAGAAAATGGCCTTGGGAGAGGGCTGTGTGACCACATCCTAACCTTTCTCTCTCCTCCAACCATCAAATAAATGAAACCAGACTTTTCCAGGCTTGGAACGAGGTTTAAATGTTCCTGTCTTGAATGAAGGAGGTAACCAAGCATCCTGTGCAGGTCCCAGTGGTCCATATCCAGTGATGACCAAACCACTGGCACATGCAGCAACTTTTTTTTCTTGTTTCAAGCCATCCCTAACCAAGAACCTCCCAAACCTGTTGCTGTTGTTGCAGGTTGCTGATCCTGTGGTGACATTCTGTGAGACAGTGGTGGAAACATCATCCCTGAAGTGCTTTGCTGAGACACCCAACAAGAAGTAAGAGCCTGTGGGCAAGCTGGGCCTGGCACATCATCTTTTAGCCCAATTTCACTTTTTTCTAGTAGTTTTGTGTGGCTGGAGGATGTGTTTGGATCCTAGAGCAGGTGCCAAAGAGCCCAGTGCTGCCTAAAGGCAGCACTGGGCTCTTTGGCACCTGCTCTAGGATCCCCAAACCTCCCCTAAACACTTCATGAGCAAATCTTTTGTGGCTTTTTTTTTTTTGTTTGTTGGAGCCTTCCAGCCTGGTCTCATCTGCTTCCTTCCTTCAGCTTGTGTGGGAGAGAGGGCAGGTTGTGAAGGAGCAGAGGCTTGATTAAGCAGGGGGAAAATCCAGGAGCAGAGGACCTCTTAATGCCTGAATTTTCAGGGGCATGATGGTTTGTTGCATGCTGAAGGCAACTTTCCTGGGTGGTTTCTTGGTTCTGCTCTGCCCTGGTGCAGTCTCTCCTTGGGTTTGGGAGCAGAAAGGTTCCAGGCTTGGGTTGGTCTCTTGGGGGCACCTTGGTGTGGGTTCTCCAAGGCAACATCTTGGGTGTGGGACACGGTGAGTGGTGGCTCTGACAGACACATTGCCTGCTCCATGGGCTGCCTTCTGCAGCCCTGGACAGCTGACAGGGGGGATGGAGCTGTGCTGCCCCCCAGCAGTCTGCTGCTGGAGGTGAGCAGGCTTCAGAGAGCAGTGGTTGAGTGTCTGAGCTGTCCTCACAAGTGAGGGCCATGGGTGGCTTCAGCTCCCCAGCTGGGATGGGGCAGGGAGGGCCATGGGTAGCTTCACCTCCAAGCTGGAATAGAGACAGGGAGGGCCATGGGTGGCTTCAGCTCCCCAGCTCTGGTGGAGGAGGTGAGTGCCATGGGTGGCTTCAGCTGCCCAGTTGGGCTGGAGGCAGTGCAGCTCCTGCCAGCTCCTGCCATTTCCCTCACTCCAGGAGCTAACTGCAGCTGCCTCTGTTCTCAGGAACAAGATCACAATGATTGCTGAGCCTCTGGAGAAGGGCCTGGCAGAGGACATTGAGAATGAAGTGGTGCAGATAACGTGGAACAGGTACAGCTGATGTGGGCAGGGCAGGAACCCTTCTAGAAGCAAATGGTTTGGGGATTAAAGGGAAGGCAGGGAGCTGCCAAGTGCCCAGCAGCAGCCTCTGGACAGAGCTCCTGGCCCCAGTGTGACTCTCAGCTACTCCAAGAGCATCTTCCCCCACAGAATGCATCAGGTTGGAAGGGACCCTTGAAGGTCATCTTGAAATCATAGAATCAGAGAATTGTCAGGGTTGGAAGGGACCTCAAGGCTCAGCCAGTTCCAGCCCCCCCACCCTGGCCAGGGACACCTCACACCACAGCAGGTTGCTCACAGCCACATCCAGCCTGGCTGCAAAAACCTCCAGGGATGAGGCTTCCACCACCACCCCGGGCAACCTGTGCCAGTGTCTCACCACCCTCAGGGGAAGAACTTCTTCCTGACATCCAATCTGAATCTCCCTACTTCTAGTTTTGCTCCATCCCCTCAAGTCCTATCATTCCCTGACACCCTAAAAACTTCCTCCCCAGCTTTCTTGTAGTCCCCTTCTGAATCTGGAGGGCCACAAAAACGTCTCCTGGTAGCCTTCTCTTCTCCAGACTGCACAGCCCCAACTCTCCCAGGCTGTCTCCAGAGCAGCTCCAGCCCTCTGCTCATCCTCATGGCCCTTCTCTGGGCACCTTCCAGCACCTCCAGATCCTCCCTGGAACAGAGGCTCCAGAACTGGACACAGAGCTCCAGCTGTGGTCTCAGCAGAGTGGAGCAGAGAGGGAGAATCCCCTCCCTGGCCCTGCTGGCCACACTTCTCTTGCTGCAGCCCAGGCTCTGCTTGGCTCTCTGGGCTGCAAGTGCTCCCTGCTGGCTCCTGCTGAGCTTCCCATCCCCCAGCACCCCCAAGGCCTTTTCTTCAGGCCTGCTCTCAAGCCTGTATTAGTGCTTGGGATTGCCCTGACCCATCTGTAAGACCTTGCACTTGGCCTTGTCCAAGCCCCCTGCAGTGAGCAGGGACACCTCAGGGCCCTGAGGTTGCCCAGGGCCATATCAAGTTTGACCCTCAGCAGGTCAGTTGCTCCAGGTGAAAAGCTGAAGCCAATTGCTGCCTGAAGGGAGCAGGCTCATAAATAATGCTGTGAGTGCAGGTCAGAGCCTTGTTTCCTGAAAATTTCCTGAAATTCCTTCCTTCCTCCTTTGCTCAGGAAGAAGCTGGGGGAGTTCTTCCAGACCAAGTACGACTGGGATCTGCTGGCTGCCCGCTCCATCTGGGCCTTCGGGCCAGACGCCACCGGCCCCAACATCCTGGTGGATGATACTCTGCCCTCAGAGGTGAGAAGCACAGGCAGGGAGAGGTTTGACCTGTGGTGCCAAGAGGTGGCCTCCCACCCCTGCCTGAACCTGCAGCAAGGTCCTGATGCAGTTGCAGTGCTTAGTGGCTTGCCAGATCTTGTCCCTGCTGGACTTCCTCCACCACGCTCCTGCACTTGGCTAGCACCTTGCCTGTTACTTTTCAGCCATTGCTGTTTGGGCCAACATCCTCAAAACTGGCAACCAACCAGCCCTGCCTTCCAGTCCACCAAACTGTGGACTCTCAGTTTCTCTCAAGGCTATACTCTAGGTGCCAAGCTCTGCAAATAATGCTCCTGTTCTGTGAGAGGGAGGAATGGGCACTGGGGCGGCAGGGGTCATTGCTCCTCCTCTAGGAGCTGGCTTTTGAACACTGGGGGCTGTTAATGCCTTGTGATGCAGGTTTGGTGTCTGAAACAGTCTGTCTGTCTGTCTGTAGGTGGACAAGTCTCTGCTGGGCTCTGTGAAGGACAGCATCGTGCAGGGATTTCAGTGGGGGACCAGGGAAGGGCCTCTCTGTGATGAATGTAAGTAGGACCTGTGGGGAAGTGGAGCTGCTAGGCTGAACTCTGCCATCTCTAAGGATTCAACTGATTTCACTGATGCAGTCCCTCAGTGGCCAGTTCCCTTCTCACACCACAGCTGGGGCCAGCTCTGAGAATCATGGAACAGTAGGGGTTAGAAGAGACCTCCTCAGACCAAGTCCAACCCCTGCCAGAATAGGATCACCCAGGGCAGGTCACACAGGAACACACCCAGGAGGATTTGTAAAGTCTTCAGAGAAGGAGACTCCACAACCTCTCTGGGCAGCCTGCTCCAGGGCTCCAGCACCAAAGAAGTTTTTCCTCATGTTGAGGTGGAACCTCCTGGGTTCCAGTTTGTGCCTCTTGCCCCTTGTCCTATCACAGGACACCAGTGAAAAGAGCCTGGCCCCTTCCTGCCACCCACCCCTTAGATATTGGTAGACATTGATCGGATCCCCTCTCAGCCTTCTCTTCTTCAGGCTAAACAGCCCCAGGGCTCTCAGCCTGTCCTCATCAGACAGATCTTCAAGTCCCTTCATCATCCTCACAGCCTCCCTTAGACTCTCCAGCAGTTCCCTGTCTCTTTCGAACAGCAAAAGCCAGAACTGGGCACAATACTCCAGATGTGGTCTCAGCAGGGCAGAGTAGAGGGGGGGTGACAAGGCAGGGAACAGAACCTCTCCCTTTTTTTCTGGCTGCAGGTGCCACCCAGGTGCTGGCACTTGCTGTCTGCCTAGGATCCAGGCCTTGTTAGCTGGCACTCTGGCTCCCCTAGCTCAGGTGCAGCCAGACCAATGAGCAGCCCCCTGCAAGATGAGCCTCTGACTGGTCTGTGTTTAGAATCACAGAACTGTCAGGGTTGGAAGGGACCTCAAGGCTCAGCCAGTTCCAACCCCCCTGCCATGGGCAGGGACACCTCACACCAGAGCAGGTTCCTCACAGCCACATCCAGCCTGGCCTTCAAAACCTCCAGGGATGAGGCTTCCACCACCTCCCTGGGCAACCTGTGCCAGTGTCTCACCACCCTCAGGGGGAAGAACTTCATAGAATCCCCGAGGTTGGAGAAGCCCTCAGAGATCATCAACTCCAACCTAGCACCCAGCACCTCAGGACTAACTCAACCCTGGCTTCAAGTGCCACATCCAATGCTTTTTTGAACACCTCCAGGGAAAGTGACTCTACCACCTCCCTGGGGCAGCACATTCCACTGGCAGATCACTTTCTGTGAAGAACTTTCTCCTCACCTCCAGCCTAAACTTCCTCCTGACATCCAGTCTGAATCTCCCCACTTCTGCGGGACGTGCGGGGCTGGGACGTGGCCACACTTTCCCTGCTCCGAGTAAATGTAGGAGGACCTCTGGTGGCTCCAGGCCTTTGGATGTTTGCTGTGTGCTCAGGGCATGCCCGGGGGGGGGTTGGTGCTGCGTGGCAGAGGGTGTGCCCCGGGGTCATTGCTGTGCTTTCTGCCCTCCCCAGTGATCCGCAACGTGAAGTTCAAGATCCTGGACGCGGTGATTGCTCAGGAGCCTCTGCACAGGGGGGGAGGTCAGATCATCCCCACGGCTCGCAGGGTGGTCTACTCTGCCTTCCTGATGGTGAGCACCATGCTGGCACCACCCAGCCCTACCTCCTGCTCTGGCAGCTCCAACCAGCCTCAGCCTGAGCCTGTGTTGCTCTGTCTGCCCCGGGGCTGTGGCTTTAAAGGGAATCATTCACCCAGCAACACCTCCTGCGCCCTGGGGGCTGGCAGAGGAGTTCCACAAGCCACAGGTTCCAGGCTGGCTGGAAGCTTGTGCAGGGCATCTGCTCTGCTTTCCCTTTTTGCTGCTGTTTGGCTTGCTGGGAAGGGTGGGTGTGGGGCAGAGGGACTCCTGGCCAGAGGATGGGTGAAAGGTGAGGCATAGGAAGTTCCATGGAAACAGGAAGAGAAAGTGTTTCACTGTGCAGGTGACAGAACACTGGAACAGGCTGCCCAGGGGGGTTGTGGAGTCTCCATCACTGGAGATACTCAAAACCCTCCTGGATGTGTTCTGTGTGATCTGCTCTAGATGATCCTGCTCTGGCAGGGGGTTGGACTGGATGAGCTTTGGAGGTCCCTTCCAGCCCCTAACATTCTGTGATTCTGTGACTCTCTGATTCTGTGACTCTCTGATTCTTTCTGATTCTCTGAGTCTCTCTGATTCTCTTGATTCTCTGAGTCTCTCTGAGTCTCTCTGAGTCTCTCTGAGTCTCTGCTTCCCTGGTTCCCTGATGGAGAAAAGCTCCTCTCAGTGTTTGGGACTGGTTTGGGCAGCCTTGGGGCAGCAGGAGCCCTTTCATCCCAGGTCCAGTCCCTGACTGACTGGAACCCAAAGGTGTTGGAGCTGCTGGAGGCTCAGTGCTTTGTGTCCTTGTCCCCCACAGGCCACCCCTCGTCTGATGGAGCCTTACTACTTCGTGGAGGTGCAGGCCCCTGCCGACTGCGTGTCTGCAGTCTACACAGTGCTGGCCAGGAGGAGGTGAGTGCTGCCTGCTGGGCTGGGATCAGAGGATTCCAGGATGTTGGGGACCTCCAGAGATCATCAAGTCCAACTCCCCTGCCAGAGCAGGACCATAGAATCCAGCAGAGGTCACACAGGAACACATCCAGACAGGGCTGGAAAGTCTCCAGAGAAGGAGACTCCACAACCTCTCCGGGCAGCCTGCTCACAGTGAAGAAGTTCCTCTTCATGTTGAGGTGGAACCTCCTGTGCTGCAGTTTATATCCCTTGCCCCTTGTCCTATCCTAGGGCACAGTGAGCAGAGCCTGTCCCCTCCCTCTTGACTCCCAGCCCTCAGATATTGATAGACATTGATCAGATCCCCTCTCAGTCTTCTCCTCTCCAGACTAAACAGCCCCAGGGCTCTCAGCCTCTCCTCACCAGGCCGTGCTCCAGGCCCTTCAGCATCCTGGTAGCTCTCTGTTGGACTCTTCCTGTCCCTCTTGAACTGGGGAGCCCAAAACTGGACACAGTATTCCAGGTGTGGCCTCACCAGGGCAAGTGGAGGGGGAGGGGAACCTCCCTGGATCTGCTGGACACACTCCTCTGAATGCACCCCAGGATCCCATTGGCCTTCTTGGCCAAAGGGGCACATTGCTGTCCCTTGCAGAACTTGCTGCCCACCAGCACTCCCAAGGACTGGCTGCCTGCAGGTGTTCACAGTCCCAGCACTGCCTGTGGAGCAAGGGGAGAAGGGGAGATCCCTGTCAAGTGACAGCTGAAAGCTTCCTGCACCCATCCCAGCCCCTCTGCTGTGTGAGGACATCCAAGGGTCACAGGCAACCTTTGGTTGTTTCTGGTTAATCCCTGAGGGTCAGAGAGGAAATGGTGTAAAGAAACCTGAGACCCTATCCAGAGAGCTGCAGCAGCTCTGGGGCCTCCAGTGTAAGGACAGGGACCTGCTGGAGTGGAGGAAGCCACAGCAATGGCCTCAGGGCTGGAAGCCCTCTGCTGGGAGGCCAGGCTGAGAGAGTTGGGCTTGGGCAGCCTGGAGACCTTTTGGTGGCCTGTCAGGACTTAAGAGGGGCCTACAGGAAACCTGGGGGGGATCTGTGTCAGGAGTGTGCTGACAGGACAAGGAATAATGGTCTCAGACTGACAGAAGATAGGTTTAGATTAGATTAGATGGGATTGGATTGGATTGGATTAGATGGGATTGGATTGGATTAGATGGGATTGGATTGGATTAGATGGGATTGGATTAGATGGGATGGGATTGGATTAGATGGGATGGGATTAGATTAGATGGGATGGGATTTGGGAGGCCAGGATGGAATTGCACTGGATGGAATTGCACTGGATGGGATTGCATTGGATTGCATTGCATTGGATTGCATTGGATTGGTTTAGATTGGATTAGATTAGATTAGATTAGATTAGAGGAAGAAATTCCTCCCTGTGAGGGTGGTGAGGCACTGGACCAGACTGCCCAGAGGAGTTATGGCTGCACCTGGAAGTGTTCAAGGCTTGGAGCAACCTGCTCTAGGTGCAGGTGTCCCTGCATGCTGCAGGGGAGTTGGACTGGATGATCCTTAGGGTCCCTTTCCAACCCAGAGCAGTCTGTCTGGGGTTCTGTGGCACACCTGAGGTCTGATCTTCTGCTGTGTTGGCAGAGGCCACGTCACACAAGATGCTCCTATCCCAGGCTCTCCTCTCTACACCATCAAAGCCTTCATCCCAGCCATTGACTCCTTTGGATTTGAGACAGACCTGAGGACCCACACTCAGGGACAGGCCTTCTCCCTCTCTGTCTTCCACCACTGGCAGGTGAGTCCTGGTGAGAGGGAAGTGCTGGGGTCAGGCACCAGGTAGGGGCTCTCAGTAGAGCTCAGTGCTGCAGCTCACACAGGGACACCCCTGGAGAACATCCTCACAGCATCTCAAGTTGGGGATGCTGTGTGCAGCAGCTCCTCAGTGTCTTTAGCTTTGATCTAAGTCACATCATCCTTTTTCCTCATGAGGGAGAGCTAAGTGCTGCTGCTTGCTGAGCACAAGGGTGAGGACATTCTTATCTGGGAGAAGAGAAGCTGCTTGGAGGCAGCTGGTGCTCTGAATCTTGGGGAACAGAAATCTCAGAGCAGGGCTTGGACTCATTGGTCTGAGCCATAGGACACTTCAGCCTTGCTCTTGGAGAAGGCTTTTAAAACCAATTGGAAACCAGAATTTGGGTCAGATTCCTGTCCTCTGGCCGCTTCTGTGTCTGGGAGCAACCCCTGTGAGGTGCACAGCTGCTTGTGCAGCCAGGTGGGAACAGCAGCAGCCTGAGCTCCAAGAGCTGGCTTCAAGGACAAGATGTAAAAGGCTAAAGCTTAGCTCTGAGAACACTAAATGTGCCTTGAGTTCTGGAGAGGGTTGTGCTGACCATGAGGGTGGTGAGGCACTGGAACAGGCTGTCCAGAGAAGTTGTGGATGCCTCTTCAACTGACAAAGTTGGATGAGGCATTGAGCAGCCTACTCTAGTGGGAGGTGTCCCTGCCCATGGCAGGAGGTTGGAGCTGGATGGTCTTTAAGGTTCCTTCCAACCCAACCCATTCTGTGACTCTGAATCTATGAATTCAAGAGATGGTGTCTGGAGAGAAACCAGACCAGGAGGTCTGGTCTGTGATTCTTTGACTGGAACCCACGTGGGTTGTTCTGGCTGGCAGTTTCTAGAGGTCTTGCAGTACACCAGGGGAAGGAGGGAGGGTGAGACATGTTCTTGGTGTGGGTGATCAGCTCCTGTTAGTGACCTCTGGCAGGCATGGGCAGCGGTAGTGGTGTGCCAGGAGCACAGATGAGGTGTTGGGGCTGTCCCACCATGGCTGGGGTGTCCCCAGGGCCCAGGGGTGTTTCCTGTGGCAGTTCAGGGTCTCCAGGATGTGGAACTGGTCTCCCAGCATGGCTCTCAGGTCCTGGCCCTGTGTTTCAGATTGTTCCTGGTGACCCCTTGGACAAGAGCATCGTCATCCGGCCCCTGGAGCCCCAGCCAGCCCCACACCTGGCCAGAGAGTTCATGATCAAGACCAGGCGTAGGAAGGTATGTCTGGGAGTGTCTGGAGTGTCCCTCTGTCTGTCTGTCCCACCAGCTGAGCTGGTGCTGTCCCCTGGGCACACCATTTCCCCTCTGTCCCCAGACAGAACCAATGTCCTTTGTGCCTCAGGGCTCCCCTCACTCTTCACCCCCCATGCTGTGGGCTGGTGCCTGTGGTGGTCCCAGGAGCGACTCTCTGGCAGTGACTCCAGCCCAGAGCAGGTCCTGGGGCATCTGCTGAACCCCACCTGAGCCCTCTGGGGCCTGGCTTTCCCCCTCTGTCCTGCAGAGAAAGGAAAGGAGCAGATGTTTGCTGTGCTGGTTTTGTGAGCTGGGCTGCCAGGCTGGGCTGCTCTTGGGGCCACAAAGGGAATGAAGGTCCCCTCTGGGAGGACAGGCAGCTGGTAGCTGCTCTCTGCAGCAGCCACCACACGTTTGCAGCTTCCTGAGAGGCTGTGAGGTGTCTTCAAGGTGCTGAGGAGCTCCTCCTGCCTTGCAAACTCTCTGTCCTTCTCTGGAGCCCCAAAATCGCTGCGAGGGTGGGAGCCCAGCGTGTCGTGGTGGCACCTCTGGCTGAGTGGCTGTGCCAGGGCTGGCTGCCAGAGGAGTGAGCTGTGGCTTTGTGGTCACCCTGCAGGGCCTGAGCGAGGATGTGAGCATCAGCAAGTTCTTCGATGACCCCATGCTGCTGGAGCTGGCCAAGCAGGACGTCGTCCTCAACTACCCCATGTGAACCTGCTGCCCCCAGCCCTGCCCTGCCTGCCCTCCCCACCCCCCCTGCCCAGCCCTGCCTCCTGGGTGCTCAGGGCATGCAGGGAACCGCTCCTCAGGTGGCTCCCACGTAGGGAGCAGCCCAGTGCTGCTGCTTTGTGTGTGGTCAGTCCCCAGCCCTTGTGGCCTCCAGCAGGAGATGGTCCCTTTGGATCTGCTCTCTCCAGGTTGTCCCCAGCTGCAGCATGAATGCAATGCCAGGTTTGCTAAGGACTGAGCTTAAACTTGCTTTCAGCTTGCTGCTCGTCCTCTCCTGCTGCCGGGGGCAGGCTGCCTTGGGCAGAGCACCTTGCTGGGCAGGCACTGAGGAAGGAGAGGTGCTGGAGGGGTGGGGAGAGAAGAGCCAAGTGTGGCTTTGACCTCTGTGTACCTATTTTTTGAACCCTTGTAAACGTTTCTTACAAACTTGCAGGCTCAGTCTGGTTGTGCTGGGAGAAGGCAGTGCTGGGAGAGGCTCTGCCTGAGCTGGTGCTTGGATTTCCCTAGCTCCAGCCCAAATTTCCCCTGTCCCTGGGTCCCATATCCCCCAGACACTCTGCTCCTGCCCTGCAGCAGCCAACTCACCACTCCAAGTAGGACCTTGAGGGGTTGGAGGAGGTCCAGAGAAGGGCAACAAAGCTGGGGAAGGGTCTGGAGAACAGGGCTGGAGAGGAGCAGCTGAGGGAGCTGGGGGTGTGCAGTGTGGAGAAGAGGAGGCTGAGGGAGACCTCATTGCTCTCTACAACTCCCTGAAAGGAGGTTGGAGTGAGGTGGAGGTCAATGTCCCCTTCCAAGGAACAAGAGGAAACGTCCTCAAGTTGCACCAGGGGAGGTTTAGGTTGGAGAAGGGGCAGTGGGTACTAACTAGAACCCAGGAGGTTTCACTTGACCTTAAGGAGAAACTTCTTTACTTTGAGGGTGCCAGAGAACTGGACCAGGCTGTACAGAGAGGTTGTGGAGTCTCCTTCTCTGGACACATTCAAAACCCACCTGGACATTGTGATCCTGGGCAAGCTGATTGAGACAGACCTGCAGGGGAGTTGGACTGGATGAGCTCCAGAGGTCTCTTCCACCCCCTATGATCCTATTGGGAATAATTTCTTCACCTGAGAAACTGTCAAACCCTGGCCCAGACTGCCCAGGGCAGTGGTGGAGTCCCCATCCCTGGAGGGGTTTCAAAGCCCTGGAGATGTGGTGCTGAGGGCCATGGTTGTTTGGTGATGCCCTGGCAGTGTTGGGTTAAGGTTGGACTCAGTCTTCAAGGTTTCTTTCAACCAAAACACTTCCACAACTCTAAGATTTTCTTCATTTCTTGCTAGCTCTTAGGCTCCTGCTGTGTTTTCAGGGGATCTCCTCACCTGCTCATGCCCTGACAGGTTTTTGGTGCTTTCTGTCCCCTGCCCCAGCTCCTCACTGCCTCCAGCCTCAGGCTCTGGGCCGCTCCTGAGCTATGCTGTGAAAATCAGGCTGCTTACAGCACTGGGGATGTTGACACTCTCTGTCCCCTAGCCCTGCTCTGCTGGGCCAGCTTCTGCCCCAGGCCAAGCCTTGCTGGGATGCCCCTGGCTGGGGTGGCCACTGCAGACTGCTCCAGCCCCACATTCACCTCTGGGAACCTGCACTTCGGGAGGCTCAGGACAGCTCAGGGCACACAGCACCCCTGGAGCAGAAGGTAAAGGCAAGGGCACGGCTGCCACACACTCCCACCCTACCCCTTCTGGCAGCTGCCTGCCCTTGGCTAACACAGGCAGGGGTATAGCAGTGCCCAGCCCTCCTGCTGTCCCCCAGCTCTGTGTGGAAGCTGGGGGTAACTGGGCCACTGCTCACCCATGGAGCTCAGAAATGGGAAGGATTTCCTGCCCCAGGGCCTTTGTGTGCAGCCCCATCCCCCTGCCCAGCAGGAGGGCACATGGTGCCAGGGCTCTGGGCCAGGACATTCCCCATCCATTACCATGCCAGCTTCACCTTCCCTCTCTGTCCCTGTGGAAGCTGGGCTCAAGTCCTGCCTGGAGCATGCAGTAGCTGCCTTATGTCCCTACCAAGCCCACCGTGGCCTTGCCAGGGGTGCTTTGCACCTTCCAGTACAGCCCAGCACCGCCCCTAGGGCCAAGGCCAGGCAGCTCCTGGAGCTATGCCAGCCCCACATTGCTGCCGGCTGGGCTGCAGCACAGCAGCAGCCGCGGGCTCGGTGCTGCTCGGCACGTCCCGGGGTTCAGGGGATGTGACCCCAGCTCCGGAGCCAGGCCCTCGGCTGCTCTGTCCCAGGGCGGTTTTGTCACAGCAAGGGGACATCCATCATCCCCCAGGGTGCCTCTGATCCCAACCCCAGGCTCTCCAGGGCTGGATAACATGGCTGGAGCGTCCCTATGGTGCCACCAGTGATGATGGGCATTGGTGCTGGTCGCTGCTGCTCTCCAGGGAGCTGAAACATGGGGCTGCGGTGCCCGACGGCTCCCCGCGGCTCGGAGCGCTGTCCCCGCGGCTCGGAGCGCTGTCCCCGCGGCTCGGAGCGCTGTCCCGCCTGTCAGCCCGGCTGCGGGGGCAGGGCTCGGCCCGGACCGGCGTGGGAAGGAGCCGATTCTCACGCAGCCGTTCCCAGCAGCTGGAAAATGCTGACCCCCACGAGCTCTTGTGGCCCAAAACCTGGCCCCGCGCACGAGGGCTGGGAATTTTCCATGGAAAGGACTCTTCCCTGGGAACGGAGGCTGTGTACGGCTGGGCCCCGACCCCAGGCCCTTTCGGGCTGGAATTTCCCCTAGGCTCTGGGGTGGTAAACTGAAGCATGGGGACTGGGGGCTCCATCGTTGGCTTGAGTTCCCCAGGGCTCAGCACTGGGACACGCCGTGGGAGCAAATACTCTGCACACAACAGGGTCACCAGCAACAAGTGGCACTGCACTGAGCCCTTGGCTCGTCCCTCTTTGTCGCCTCTCTGCAGGGACTTGATCAGTCCCAGGGAGATGCATTACTGGCTCTCAGTGAGATGAGCTCCAGCCCTGTTCCCAGTGTCCCCATTCTGCTCTTGGTGAATGTCTGCAGCCTTCACCCTGGTGTCCTCAGCCTTGTCTTGCTCCCAGCGTCCCTGTCCCCATTCTGCTCCTGGTATTTGCAGCCTTCACTCTGGTGTCCTCAGCCCTGCTCCTGATGTCTTTAGCCGTGTCCTGCTCCCAATGCCCCCATCACCTATTCTGCTCCTACTGCCCATGTACTTGTCCTGTTTCCACTGTCCCCATCTCTCCTGGGGACAGCTCCGTGTCCTGCCGTGTACTGCTCCCCATGTCGTTCTCCCTATCCTACTCCTGGTGTTCCTGTCCACAGCCCTGCTCCCAGTTCTCCTCTCCTGCCCCCAGTGTTCTTGTCCTCATCCTGCTCCCCACGTCCTTGTCTGCACACCCTGCCTCTGGTGTGCTCATCCTCACCCTGCTCTGTGTCCCTGTCCCCTGTCGTGCTGCTCCTGATGTCCTCACCCTCTGTGCCCGTTCCGCTAGGTGCCTCAGGCCGTGGCCCTCTATCCCCATCCCAGGTGCCCCCAGCCTGGCCCCGCTCCTCGTTTCCAGCTTTCCTCCCGCCCAGCGGGGCCGGACCGGGGGCAGTCGACGGCGTGGCCGGTGGGTGCGTGGCGGG
>VXBD01010816.1:41710-57077 GCA_013399975.1 Indicator maculatus | reverse complement strand
GCCACCTCGGCGAGGGGCCGGTCGGAGGGGCTGGTGGCTCCCCGGGAGCTCGGCGTCTCCCGGGGCCGGGCCCGCGCATCCCCGTGGCTGTTGCCGACGGCTTTGTCCCTCCGTGGTGCCCCCGGAGGCGCCTGGGGTCCCGGCGCGGGAAGGTGGCTCTCGGGGCCGGGCCTGGCCTTGCTCCCGAGTGAGGAAACGCAGCCCCCAGCCCAGCTCTCTGGCGGTGCCGGGAAGGCTGCTGGAGCGCACAGCCTGCGAGGTGCTCGGACCACTCACGGTGGCAAATTTGGCGTTTTCCTTTGGCACTGAACTGAGTAACAGGTATTTTTTTTGCTTTAAGAGTCGTCTCCTGACCTCTCCTTGCAAAAGCAGCTCGGCCGTGCCCACTCCTCAGCCTGGCAGGACGCTGCTCAGCAGACCCCCGAGCGTTCAAGGCAGGGCAGCAGACGCTGCCTAGCACCAGCACAAGCAGAGAGCAGCTGCCTGCTCTCCTTGGCCGGATAAACGTCCACGGTGCGGTTGGTAGCCTGAGTTTGCCCTGTCCTGAGGGCTGGCAGCCATGCCCCAGGTTTGACATTTCTCTGCACTTGATCTGAATGCAGAGCACGAGGGAGAAAAATCCATCCCCTGTATCGGGTCATGAAAGTTTTGCCCTGTGCTGGGCCTAACTTCGCCCTGTCGCTGTGAAATGCCACAGGAATGACATTTCTGCCGTTATTTTTAGTGCCCCTTTTTTTTTTTTTTTTTTTGTTAGCCAATTCTCTTTCCCACTGATGGGAGCGAGTTGTGACTCTTTGCTGGTCGCTGCGACCTTGCTTCCCAGGGAAATGCTAATTTTGTTCCACCGTCACATTGATTACAGATAGGAGATGGTGCCCAGAGATTTAATTAGGGCATGGATGTGCAGTATGGATTCTGGAGCAACAGTTGGTGACACCACAGCCAGCTCTTCCGCTGGGGCTTCGCTTGGTGGTTGGGGATAAGAGGGAGAGCAAACCCCTTGTGTTTGACAGACCATTGCTTATTCTTCTGGCTGGTTCCCTGTCCTTTGCTGGCTGTGAGCCAAGGACAATCGGTAGAGAAAAGGATCTCTCTCCTTACTGTTGGGAATGTGTCAGGGATGTGCTTCACGAGGGCCACAAGTATGAGCAGAGGGCTGGAGCACCTCTCCTATGAGGACAGACTGAGAGAGTTGGGGCTGTTCAGTCTGGAGAAGAGAAGGCTCCCAGGTGACCTTATTGTGGCTTTCCAGTATCTGAAGGGGGCTACAAGAAAGCTGGGGAGGGATTTTTTAGGATATCAGGGAGTGATAGGACTGGGGGGAATGGAATAAAGCTGGAAGTGGGGAGATTCAGAGTGGTTGTGAGGAAGTTCTTCACCATGAGAGTGGTGAGAGCCTGGAATGGGTTGTCCAGGGAGGTGGTTGAGGCTCCATCCCTGGAGTTGTTTAAGCCAGGCTGGATGAGGCTCTGGCCAGCCTGATCTGGTGTGAGGTGTCCCTGCCCATGGCCCTTCCAACCCTGACTGATTCTATGATTCACAGCCACTGTCAGCCAAACTCATCTTTCCCCAGGTCACTGAGAAGGGGAAAGCTGCTGGTTTGTGTCAGGACTCCTGGTGAGGAACACGGCAGGTGCCCTTCTCTCTGCTCCTGGTTGTTTCCAAGACTATTCCAAAGTTACCCCTGTGCTTCCCTGCGGGAACAGGGCAGCTCTGCTGGGGGGTGCCACGTGTGACAGTTCCTAAAGACACACACAGGGCATTCCAGCTGCCTTGTGCCTGGCCTTATTCTCCCACCCAACTGCATGTCCCCTGCTTCCACCAATCCTAAAATCCGCTGGGATGTTCCTGCTGCTCTGGAAGGGCAGGAGGGAGGGTGTTTGTTTGCCCTGGCTGGTGCCTGTGTGGGTGGGGAGCACTGTGACATATCTGCTGTGCCTGACGGATGCTCCGGCTGCTCCCTCCCGGCTGCTCCCCCCCGACTGCTCCCCCCGGCCTCCTGCTCCTCAGCCCAGCGGCTCCCAGCCCTGAGATGCTCCCCAGGGTTGCAGCTGAGGGAGTCTGAGCCCAGGGATCTCCAGCCAGAGGTGTCTGATCGACCCTGCGGGCAAGGAGGAGGAGAGGTGCGGGCTGAGGACTTGGGGCAAAGGCTCAGGTGAGCTGGGGGCTGCATGCTCAGGGTTGGTTGTGTGCTCCGTGTGTGTGGCTGCCCTGGGAGTGTTTGGGTGGCTCCTTGTGAGAGAATGGTCCCTTTGTGGTCCCTTTCTCAGAAACCAGTGACTTGGCTGACATTTCTGGGGTGAAAAGGCAAAGATGGGGCAGAGCAGAACGAGGACTGCGTGAGAGTGAGCGCTGGCACCTTGGAAGGTTCCTGTCCTGGCTTCTCTTGTCCTTCCTGTGCCCTTTAAAACTCTCTCTGGCAAGTTTTAGATCAGTTGAAACTGTGAAAAGTGATTTAAAAAGAAATCAGGCTTTTGGAAGGCTGAAGAGGGCTGCACCCTTCTCAACAGGACAACCTCCAGTACAGGCAGCACTGAGGCTGTGAGTTTGTCTTGTGGCTGATGCAGTTTGCCAGTAGACAACTCTAATTAAAAAAAAAAAAGAAGTATTTCCTTAACTGTGCACTAACTTGAAGAGTTGGAGGGGGGTTGAAGCCATTCACAGGTCAGAATGCATGAGGAGTCACCACAAAATGCCTCTTTTCTTGATGGGTTCCACCAGGACCTGTTCTTAGCCCTTCTTTCAAGGTTGGAATCAATCTGAAAGGTCTTTTCCAAGCTAACTGATTCTGTGACTCTCTCACTTGTGATTATTTTTGCCTGTTCCTCGGAAGCAGGCATCCAAGTCATCAGAGATAACTTGCAAGTGAGGCAGATACCAGGGGCTGAGAGCACAGAGGCTGCTCCGAAGGGCTGGAGGAGTTGCTGACCCTGAGGGCTTCCAGCCACTGAAGGAAGGTTAAAAGCAAACTCAGCAAGAGTTTGGGTGAGGACAGAGGTGTAGCAAGGCAGCTGCCAACTTCTAGGCAAGTTTAGACCAGTCTGAAGAGTTTAGCAGAGATTTTCCTGTGCACTGAGAAGTCTGGATTACAGACATCCTCCTTCTGAAGAGTTCTCCCTGGTTCCAAAGGGAAGGTTTGGGAATTGTGTTGCTTAGGTGGGACTTCATCTTCAGAGATCTTTCCTGGTTCTGTGTGGTTTTGTAGCTGATAGAGGCAAGATTCAAGAGCAAAATTCTTACAGGCTGTGAAATCTGCTCACTGATGGAGAGGTTGTGAGGAATTTGAACAGAGATTTGTTGATTTCTGTCATTTGCTGACTGCCAGAAACTTCTGAGAGTCCCCAAATCCCCAAACTCTCCTAAAATATCTTCTTGCCAAGCAGGGGATGAGGTTTGGTGCCCTTGTAGTGCCTGCATGTGTAGTGCCTGGTGTGTGAGTGCAGTTCAGCTGTCTGGGACTAACAAAGCAGCCTAGAAACAGGCATCAGGAGTCCTGTGGTTGTGGAGAGTCTCACTGGGTGGGATAGGGCTGGGGTGTTTGTCCCTCCTGTGCCTTGTTGAGTGGGATATGGACTGGGTTTTACCCCTCCTGTGCCTTATTGGGTGGAATATGGACTGAGTTTTATCCTTCCTGTGCCTTACTGGGTGAGATATGGACTGGATTTTATCCTTCCTGTGCCTCATTGGGTGGGATATGGACTGGATTTTACCCCTCCTGTGCCTCATTGAGTGGGATATGGACTGGATTTTATTCCTCCTGTGCCTTACTGGGTGGGATATGGACTGGATTTTATCCTTCCTGTATCTTACTGGGTGGGATATGGACTGCATTTTACCCCTCCTGTGCCTCATTGAGTGGGATATGGACTGGGCTTTATCCCTGATGTGCCTTGCTGGGTGAGATATGGACTGGATTTTATCCCTCCTGTACCTTACTGGGTGGGATATGGACTGGATTTTATCCCTCCTGTACCTTACTGGGTGGGATATGGACTGGATTTTACCCCTCCTGTACCTTACTGGGTGGGATATGGACTGGATTTTACCCCTCCTGTACCTTACTGGGTGGGATATGGACTGGATTTTACCCCTCCTGTGCCTTATTGGGTGGGATATGGACTGGATTTTACCCCTCCTGTTCCTTACTGGGTGGGATATGGGCTGGATTTTATCCCTCCTGTGCCTTACTGGGTGGGATATGGGCTGGATTTTATCCCTCCTGTGCCTGTTGAGTGGGATGTGGACTGGTTCATGCCCCTCTGATGCCCTGGGCACTGCTGTGGGGGGTCTGGAGCTGGCAGGCTCTCACCCCATGGCTGTCACTGCCTTCTGACCAAGCCATGGTGCTGGAGTCACAACAGGAAGAGCTTTCAGCCCAGAGCTGCTGGCACACCACGGGGTGGGTGTGAGCCAGGAGCCCAGGCAGGCTGTGCCCACCGGGGTGAGCTCTGGGGCTTTGCCAGTGCCCCCCTCGTGGGCATTCCTACCCTTGAGGGGCTGCATGGCTGGGATCCAGGGGCTGGGGCCGGTCTGGAGCTGCACTGTTGGCACCCAGGTGGGAGGTCTGTGGCTCTTTCCTAACTCCACTTTAGATTTTCCCCACAGAGCAGGTTGTGTCAGGTGCCCCTTTCCTGCCTCAGCCTTCCTGCTCTGGCAGGACTGGGAGCAGGGGCAGGGACAGTGCCAGCAGTCATTAAGCACTTGGAGTGGAATCCCCAGCAGATAATGGCCCTCTTTGTGTCTGCCTGCCCTGTGGTCCCTGTCAGTGCTGCCCTCTCATTAGGAGGAAGGTGATCCCTCCTCATCCTGCTTCCAGCTTTTGGCTTTGTGCTGGCATGCAGAGTGCTGTGTGGAGTTTGTGCCCCAGATTGGTTTATTTGTGATCTGGTTCACAGGAAGGAAACTGCAGGCTGAGAGAGCTGGGGCTCTTCAGCCTGGGGGAAAGTAGGCTCCAGGGACACCTTAGAGCAGCCTTCCAGTACCTGAAGGGGCTCCAGGAGAGCTGGGGAGGGATTTTGACAGGGGCTGGGAGTGCCAGGATGAGGGAGAATGGCTTTGAGCTGGGAGAGAGGAGATTGAGACTGGGGAGTGGGAAGAAATTGTTGAGAGTGAGGGTGGGGAGAGACTGGCACAGGTTGCTCAGGGAGCTTGGAGTGGATGCCCTCTCCCTGGCCAGGTGGAGCTAGTGGGAGATGTCCCTGCCCATGGCAGGGGGTTGGATCTGGATGATTTTCAACATCCCTTCCAACCCATTCCATGAATATTCCCTAGAGTTGATGCCTGCTCCACTTGAACCCTGCTGAGCTGTGCAGGGAAGGTTCCTGTCCCTGGAGCTGGGCTGCCTGGCTGCAGGGTGCTGATCCCATTGGCTGTGCTCTCTGGTGCAGCATTTCCCTGCAGAGCCCTCTGGCCTTATCCCTCTTTTCAGCTGCTCTGTGTGCTTCCTGTGAGCAGCAGGAGTGCAATTCCACCATCCCATGCCCATGCCATGGACCACAGCTGTGCTTTTTTTGACTGGAGTTGAGAGCAGTCAGACTCTGCTCAGCACCTTCTCACTTGCTCTGTGCTGTGCTGCTGGATGTCTGAATTGTGCCTCAGAAAGGCCTCATGACTCAAGGTGTCTGAGTTACCTGCTCCCCCTCTTCCTTGTCGTGGTTTTGGGGGGCTGGTTGCTGTTGGTTGAAAGCCACACAAATGAATTTCTCTCCAGAATGCTCCTTGGAGAGGAAGAAGGAACTCTGGGATTGGCACTGGGTTGTGATCACTGAGCAGCACTGCCTGATGCTCCCCAAACTGGGAGCTGTGGAGGATCTCCCTGGGAGCTGTGAAAACATTTCACAGGTTTGCTTTGGTAATTCCTTTGGTGTAATTAACAATTCCTTTGGTGTAATTAACAGTTCCTTTGGTGTAATTAACAATTCCTTTGGTGTAATTAACAATTCCTTTGGTGTGATTAACAATTCCTTTGGTGTAAAAGCAGGGCCACAGAGATGATCTGAGGGCTGGAAGCCCTCTGCTGTGAGTTCAGGCTCAGAGTCAGGATTCTTCAGCCTGGAGAAGGCTCCAGGGAGACGTTCTGGTGGCCTTTCAGTGCTTCAAGGGGGGGTAAGGGAAGGCTGGAGAGGGATGTTTTGCACAAGGGCATGGAGTGACAGGAGGAGGAGCAGTGGCTTTAAGCTGAGAGGAGATTTGTGTTAGATCATAAATGGTTTGGGTTGGAAGGGACCTTTCAAGGTCATCCAGTCCAACTCCCCCTTCAGGGACATCTGCAACTAAAGCAGGGTGCTCAGACCCCCCAGCAACCTGACCTGCAGTGGTTCCAGGGGTGGGACATCTCCTACCTCTCTGGCCAACCTAAGCCAGGCTCCCACCACCTGAACTGTAAAATATTTCTTCTCTCCAGTCTTNCTGGAACAGGTTGTCCAGAGAGGCTTTGGGTTCCCCACCCCAGCAGTGTTCAGAGCCAGGCTGGATGGTGCCTGGAGCAAGGTGTCCCTGCCTGTGGCAGGGGGTTGGGTTTGCAAGGTCCCTTCCATGCCAAACCAAGGGAATGAGATGTAAGGTGGAAATCCCCAGATGTGCTGTGGGCTGAATTGACAGAGGGCCATGCACAGCTGGGCAGTTGGGACCTTACCACAGGATCAGAGTGTCAGGGGTTGGAGGGGACCTCCAGAGCCCATCCAGCCCAACCCCTGCCAGAGCAGCACCACCCAGGGCAGGGCACACAGAACACATCCAGGGGGGTTGGAAGCTCTCCAGAGCAGGAGACTCCACAACCTCTCTGGGCAGCCTGCTCCAGGCCTCCAGCACCCTCACAGGGACAAAGTTTTCCCTTCTGTTCCCCTGGCACCTCCTCTGCTCCAGCTTGCCCCCAGTGCCCCTTGGTCTGTCCTTGGCCATCCCTGAGCAGAGCCTGGCTCTGTCCTCTCGCCCTTCACATCTTTATAAACATTCATGATGTGTGTTCTGGTGAAGGAAATGCTGGGATGGGTAAATATCAAAGCCAAAAGCAGTTCCTTCTCCTCCTGCAGCCCTCAACTTAGCTTCATAGCCCCAGCCCTGGCTAACAGTCCCTTAATGATTGCATTTCCAAGGAGAACCCAGGGCTTGAAGGAATAACCCTGGTCAGAAGGGTTTGGCTCTATAAATAGAAAGCTATATTTGGAAAATACCCAAATAGTGTATTTCTGGACCAAAGTGTATGAGGGAGAAATGTGATGGAAAAATTGAGTCAGATGAGCTGATGTATGAGGCATTTCCCTGTGGAGTCATTGGGCTGAAAAATGGTTTCTGTGCCTAAACTTGAGCAGATGCTGCAGCACACACAGGCAGCAGCCCCCACGTTAGTCCCAGCAGCGCTGCTCAGCCCTCCGGGAGCAGTGCCCAGACCAGCCTGGCTCAGGCTCCTTTCCAGGGGCTCTTGGGCACTTCCAGCTCAGCCAGGCCTAGCTCAGTGTCTGCTGCCCTCTGATCAGCAGGGTTTCTTCCAAGCTTTCATAGAATCCCCGAGGTTGGAAAAGCCCTCAGAGATCATCAAGTCCAACCTGTCACCCAGCACCTCAGGACTAACTCAGCCCTGGCTCCAAGTGCCACAACCAATCCTTTTTGAACACCTCCAGGTCTGGTGACTCCACCACCTCCCTGGGGCAGCACATTCCACTGGCAGACCACTTTCTGTGAAGAACTTTCTCCTCACCTCCAGCCTAAACCTCCCCCTGAGCATCTTGAGGCTGTGTCCTCTTGTTCTGGTGCTGCTTGCCTGGGAGCAGAGCCCAACCCCCACCTGGCTACAACCTCCCTTCAGGTAGTTGTAGACAGCAATGAGGTCTGCCCTGAGCCTCCTCTTCTCCAGGCTGAACACCCCCAGCTCCCTCAGCCTCTCCTCACAGGGCTGTGCTCCAGACCCCTCCCCAGCCTTGTTGCCCTTCTCTGGACACATTCAAGTGTCTCAGTATCCTTCTGAAACTGAGGAGCCCAGACCTGGACTCACTTTGCAGTGTTTCCTGACTCAGTGACCTGGGATTTGCTTAGGTTCTTGCACAGGGGTGGAGGATTCCTCCTCATTACCTTGCTCAGATGGCAGTGCCTGGGCTCAGCCAGCTTTGTGCCTGCATAAGGCCATGGTACCAGCTCTGGGCTCCTCAGATGTTACTTCCACCTTTTTAACTACCAATTTGTCAGCAGGCAGTTGTGTGTGCATGTCCCTGACCTCCTTTGAGAGGCTGTTGAAGTACAAAGAGAAGACATCCATATGGATGGGCAGCAGCTTGTGCCTACTGCTCTTCAGCAGCAGTGGCACATGTGAGCAGAGTTCACTCCAGCTGGCAGCCAGCCACAGGTTGGTGTCCCCCAGGGCTCCCTGCTGGGCCACTTCTCAGGAATGTCTTTATCAATGATCCGGATGAGGGCATCAGGGCACCCCCGGGGAGCCTGCAGATGACACCAAGTTCAGCAGGAGTGTTGGTCTGCTGGAGGGAAGGAGGCTCTGCAGAGGGACCTGGCCAGGCTGGATCCAGGGACTGAGGCCAGTGGGAGGAGGTTCAACAGAGCCAAGAGCTGAGTGCTGCACTTGGGTCACAACAACCCCAGGAGTGCTCCAGGCTGGGGGCAGAGTGGTTGGGAACTGCCCAGCAGAATAGGACCTGGGGGTGCTGGGTGAGAGGAGGTGAACATGAGCCAGGATGTGCCCAGGTGGGCAAGAAGGGCACCAGCAGCCTGGGCTGGAGCAGCAATGCTGTGGGCAGCAGGAGCAGGGCAGGGATTGTGCCCCTGGACTGGGCACTGGGGAGGCCACAGCTTGAATCCTGGGTTCAGTTTTGGGCCTCTCACTGCAAGAAGGACTTTGAGAGGCTGGAGAGGTCCAGAGAAGGGCAACAAAGGTGGGGAAGGGTCTGGAGAAGAGGGCTGGGGAGGAGCAGCTGAGGGAGCTGGGGGTGTGCAGTGTGGGGAAGAGGAGGCTGAGGGAGACCTCATTGCCTCTACAGCTCCTGAGAGGAGGTTGGAGCCAGGTGAGGGTTGGGCTCTGCTCCCAAGGAGCAAGTAACAGAACAAGAGGAAAGAGCTTCCAGTTGCCCCAGGGTTGGTTTAGATTGGTCATGAGGAACAATTTCTTCCCCTTGAGGGTTGTTCAGGCCTGGCCCAGGCTGTCCAGGGCAGTGGTGGAGTCTCCATCCCTGGAGGGGTTTCAGAGCTGTGGAGATGTGCTGAGGGCCAGGGGTTGGTGGTGCCCTGGCAGTGCTGGGTTAAGGCTTGGACTCAGTGATCTGAAAGGTCTCCATGATTCTGTGGTGCTGAGGAAGCAGCTGACAGTTGTCTTCTGCAGTTTTTGTGTGCAGCCCTGCTCAGCTCTGCCTCATCTCCTTTCCCAGGTGTTACTCACCCTGTAGGTCCCTGTGCACAGCACTTCCTCACCTGAAAGTGTCCCCAGGAGTGCAGCTGCTTGTGTCCTCCTTGCCCTTCTGATGGAGCTAACTGAGGTTGGGGTGAGGAGAAATGAGGAACAGCTTCTGAGTCTGAACCTAAGGACTTCTGGGTCTAAATCCAATGACTTCTGGGTCCAAACCAGCAGCTTCTGGGGTTGAACCTAACAGCTGCTGAGTCTGAACCTAATGACTTCTGGGTCCAAACTCAGTGGCTTCTTCAGTTGAGCCTAACAGCTGCTGAACCCAGCAACTCTGGAGTCTGAACCTAATGACTTCTGGGGCTGAACCCAACAACTTCTGGCTTTGAACCTACCAATTCCTGAGGCTAAACCTGGCTTTAGCTGTGGTGCTGCTCAGGCATACCTGTGGGCTGAGTGATGGTGCTTATGGCATCACATTGGCATCCTTGGTGCCAGACACTGCTGAGTGGCATGGCTGTGCCAGACTTGGGCAGAACGAGTCCTTGTCTGTGAAGTTCTCTATCTCTCTGCTGCTTAAAATAGCAGAGAGCCTGGGAGGGGGAAGTGTGTCTTGTGTAGATATTTCCACACTGCCTGCAGGGTGTGTTTCTGACTCCTTGTTAACTCCTGGAAGTCTCTGATAGGGATTCTGGGATGTGCTGAGCAGGCTGGAGGCTGGAGAATGGCTGGAGGCAGGCACGGGGCTGGGTGGGAGATGGTGCCCATGGGCTTGGCCCTGCTGTTCATATGCTTTTAAATGGCATAAAATTGGAGATGAGGAAAATTTCTTTGCTGGAAGAATGGTCAGGGATGGGCAGAGGCTGCCCAGGGAGGTGGTGGAGTCCTCATCCCTGTGGCCAAGGCTGTTGGGGCCATGGTTTAGTGGCCATGGTGGGGTTGGGTTGATGGTTGGACTCAGTGATCTTTGAGAGCTTTTCTGATCCAAATAATTGTACAAAGAAAATGAAATAATGAAAGTTGTCAGTGAAATAATAATGAAATAATGAAATGATGAATGTTCTTAATGTGTGTCCTGCCTTGTGTGCTGCACCTCCTCCTAACAAGCTGCTCACCTCCTGGTTTGCACACTTGAACACATTGAGTCCCTCAGACAGGGCTGGATTCCAGTCACAGCAGACCCTCATTCACTCAGCTGGTGTTCAACTCCACAGTCAACTGCTGGAGAAGGATTTTCAGGGGGGAAACTCTGATTCCTGGGAGTGGAAGTGACTGGGAGGAGGCACACAGGGATCTTCCACCTGGCAATGAGCTTCCAGCAGGGCTAGGGAGGTTCTCCTTTCCCTCTGCTCTGCCCTGCTGAGACCACACATGGAATACTGTGTCCAGTTTTGGGCTGGAGAGAGTCCAATGGAGGCTACAAGGATGGGTTGGGAACTTGAACATCTCTGCTGTGAGGAAAGGCTGAGAGCCCTGGGGCTGATTAGTCTGGAGAGGAGAAGGCTGAGAGGGATCTGATCAGTGTTTATCAATACCTGAGGGTCAGGAGGAAGGTGCCAGGCTCAGGCTCTTGTCAGTGGTGCTCAGTGATAGGACAAGGAGCAAGAGACACAAGCTGGAAGCCAGGAGGGTCCACCTCAACATGAGGAGTAACTTCTTCACTGTGAGGGTGCTGGAGCCCTGCAGCAGGCTGCCCAGAGAGGTTGTGGAGTCTCCTTCTCTGCAGACTTTCAAGCCCCCCTGGATGTGTTCTGTGTGCCCTGCCCTGGGTGATGCTGCCCTGGCAGGGGGGTTGGACTGGATGAACTCTGGAGGTTCCTTCCAACCCCTAACATTCTGTGATTCTTTATCCCATGGTTCATGCAAAGTCTTTGCTCCTTCTGGAATGTTCACCCCATGGTGAGGAGTATTCCTCAGCCCTCCCCTCTCTGTGGTAGAACCTTATTGACCTGGGTGGCTGCAAAATCCAGCTCCCTGGAGGGACAGGAAGAGAAATAGATCCCTGCTGCCCTTCAGGTGTGCTGGTGGGGTGGGGTCTGCCTGACAAGGAGGTGCTGGATACAATCAGCTGTAACTTAGCAGTGATCAATAACCTGAGGTACCAGTTTCATTCCTGTTGGCTTCCTCCAGCACCTCTCCTTTAGCAGGTTCATGAAGGTGCTTGTCCCACAGCCCTGGGAGATGCTGGCTCCTGCCTCCTTCAGAACATCCATAAGGAGATGGAGCCAGGCTCTGCTGGGTGGTGCCCAATGCCAGCACAAGGGCAATGGTGGAAGGTGAGGCAGAGGAAGTTCTATGGAAACAGGAGGAAACATTTTTTTGTCCTGTGAGGGTGACAGAACACTGGAATAGGCTGCCCAAGGGGGTTGTGGAGTCTCCTCTCTGGAGATATCCAGGACCTGCCTGGATGTGTTGCTGTGTGACCTGCCCTGGGTGCCCCTGCTCTGGCAGGGGGTTGGACTGGGTGAGCTTTCAAGGTCCCTTCCAGCCCCTGGTGTTCTGTGATTCTGTCATCCAGGCAGCATCAGGCTGAGCCTCAGCTGAGTCCCAAGTCCATCTCTGACACCAGCCCAGGTGAGGCCCCAGCAGAAGCACAGGAGGAGGTTGTCAGAACCTCTCTGAGCATTTGACTGCTCTCTGGCTAGGGATTCACTCTGGTGTGCAGCCCTGCCTCTTGTCCAGGCTCTTGGAGGCCTTTTCCTACCCAAACAGTTCTGTGATTGTGTGAATAAGAGCCCAGGGGAGCTTTGGCACTGCCACCTTGCCCACAGCTGTACCTGGAGGGTCTCAGGGTGCTTCTTCCCACCTCCAGCTGTATCCACCACAGCCTCAGCCAGCTGCATGGAGTCACCTGCCTGGCTGAAGCAGCTGCCCTGTGCTTGGGGCTGATCTGCCTGCACTTGGCTGCTCACTTCCCCAGCCTGGGGCTGGTCAAACCCACGGCCACAGAGGGCAAAGGCTGAGCCTCCTGCACACTGCTCTGGCAGAAGTGCAGCATTCTTGGGGCATGAAGCACGGTGGCAGAAAGGCTTTGAGATTCCTCTTGGAAAAGTGACTTGTGGCCACTCTCAGGAAGAGGAAGCCCAGCTGGTGTGTGTTGTGCCAGCTGGTGTGAGGGAGTGCAGGCAGCTCAGCCCCGGGGCTCTTCCCAGGGGGAGCTGGAAGAGTATTTAAGTCTTTCAGAACATGGCAGTTTGGGGTCTCTGGTTTCACTACAGGAAGTAATTTTTTTTTTTTTCTCACCAAACACCTCACTGAGTGAATTTCTGTTTGTTTATATCCTACCTTTTATCTCTGGCAAAATCTAGAGGATTTTATATCCCACCTTTTAATCTCTGGCTCCTGCTGCAGGAAGGTTTCGTGCCAGCCCGGAGCCTGCTCTGATTTACTGCACTTGTTTGCTCCCAACAAATCATATTTAAACCCAATTTCCTGAGCTGAAACTCCTCAGTTGTTTCTGCACTTAAGCAGCACTTGGGAGAAGCTGAAGCAGCAGCCAGCCCCTGACAGGAGAGCCTCATGGATTGTTGTGTATAGGGAACCAGTGGTGAGCAGATGACCTCCTGGCCTGGCTGAGCACCACCCTCCTGAGTACTGGAGCTGTACTGGAGCTGTACTGGTGTAGGGTCAGCAAGGTCTGCAAAGCTCTCTGGTCCTTGCTGAATCTGCAGGTGGAAAGCCCTGCCCAGGTTTACCAGAGCTGCTCTGAGTGCTGGATTCTGGCAAGGCTGTTGGTGGTGAGGGTGGGCAGTGTCTGCCTTGTGAGCACAGAGTCATAGAATGGTTCAGGTGAAGCTCACCCAGTCCCCAACCCCTGCAGCCAGCAGGGACAGCCCCAACCACAGCAGGCTGCTCACAGCCCCAAACAACCTCCCCTGCACTGGTGCCAGCCATGGGGCAGCTCCCAGCTCTCTGCCCAGCCTGGGCCAGGCTCTCCCCACCCTCAGTGTCAAACATTTCTCCCTTCTCTCCACTCTCAATCTCCCTCTTTCACTTCCCAACCATCCCCCCTTGTCCTGTCACATCAGGCCCTGCTCAAAACTCTGTCCCCAGCTCTCTGCTGGGCCCTTGAAGCACTGAGAGGCCACCAGAAGGTCTCCCTGGAGCCTTCTCCTCTGCAGGCTGCCCAAGCCCAACTCTCTCAGCCTGGCTCCCAGCAGAGGGCTTCCAGCCCTGCCAGCATTGCTGTGGCCTCCTCTGGCCCTGCTGCACCAGGTCCCTGTCTGTGCTGTGCTGAGGGCTCCAGAGCTGCCCCAGCACTGCAGGGAGGTCTCAGCAGAGCACAGCAGAAGGCAGAATCCCCTCCCTGCCCCTGCTGCCCACACTGCTGGGGATCAGGACATGGCTGGGGCTGGCCTGGCAGTGCTCTGTGCTAGCTCCTGTCCAGCTTTTCACCCACCAGCACCCACAAATCCTTGTCCACAGGGATTGTCCTCCAGTCCTTTGTTCCCAGCCTCCAAAGCTGTTGTTGAAGACATTGCCTGGCTTTGGTGTCAGTGCAGGGTGAGGTGCTGCCCTGTGCTAGACCAGCCAACAGGGCTGGGAAGTAAGTCCTTGAATTTGGGTGACAGTGAAGCAAGTGGCATGCTGCAGAATGGCAGAGCAGGGCTGTTGTGTCAGACTGTCCTGGGGTCTGCTGGCTGGGTTGTTTACAAGCCATTCATGCTCAGCTTGGAGGCTTCTCCATGAAGCCAGCTGTGTGGTGGCTCCCTCTGACTGCTGCAATATGGCAGTGGGTGGCTGAGGTGTCCCTCCCTGCTCACTGCACAGGAGGCTTCTGACAGACAGGAGCTGACAGCATTGCTCTCCTTTGCCTTCCCTCTCCTCCCCTGCCGTGGCCAGGAGAGTGACATTTGGGTCAGCTGTCTCCAGCATGTCACTTTCCTGTGCCACTCATCCCTCTGAGCACAGAGGAGGAGCTGGGGCAGGCTCTGGTGGATCAGGAGTGGTCAGCAGGGTGCTGTGGGTGTCCAAGGGCTGATGGCATCAGGACAGGGGAATCTCTGCTGCCTGCCTGCCTGGCACCATGCAGGGAGGAGGGCCCTGCCCTGCTCTGCCCTGCCCTTGCTGCCAGGGACAGGGGCACCCAGGTGAGTGCAGCACTGCTCTGGCCTGCACCAAGGCTCTCCAGCAGCATGCAGCCCTTGGTGCCCTGGCTGGGGCTGTGACACACCACGGTCCTGTCACACACCTCGGTCCTGTCACACACCACGGTCCTGTGACACACCTCGGTCCTGTCACACACCTCGGTCCTGTCACACACCTCGGTCCTGTCACACACCTCGGTCCTGTCACACACCATGGTCCTGTCACACACCTCGGTCCTGTCACACACCACGGTCCTGTGTTCCTCACTTTGGAGCAGAGACCTTCTGGCTCTGTGGAACTTTTCCTTCTTTTCTTGCTGTGGTGCTGTGGGTCTGTGTGTGGCAGTGCCTGGCTGTAGGTCTGGAGTGTCAGGCAGGACATCACAGTGCTGGTTCCTTCAGGTGCAGAAGTTGTTCTGTGTCACCTGGGCTCTGCTCTTCCCCTGCATGGTGGTGCCAGGCCATGGCCACACAGGTTTGAGGCAGGAGTGAGACACTGTCCTGTGCCCTCCTTCCCTCTGCTGCTTACAGTCTGAGGAGCACATCCTGACAGGAGGGGAATCTGTGAGGATTGTTGGTTGCTCTGTGCCCTAACCCCCACCCCACTGCCCCTCACACACCTTGGAGTGGGCTTTGGGCACTTAGTACCTGCTCTTTGTCATTGTCCCCATCCCATCTCCCCCTGCAGCAGCACTGGGAGTGCAGGTGGGTAGTGGTGGTGTAACCTGCTGTGATCCTGCCAGTGCTGGTTAGGGTTGGCTGATCCTCCCCCTCTGATGCTGAGGGGCCTGGAGCAGCTCTGGGAGGAGCAAAGGCTGAGAGCCCTGGGGCTAAGAGCCTGGAGAAGAGCAGCCCCAGAGGGGAGCTGAGCAATGCTCAGCAAGAGATAAGGGATTGGGAGCAAGAGTCTGGGGCCAGACTCTGCTCAGTGGTGCCCAGG
>VXBD01010816.1:16744-38144 GCA_013399975.1 Indicator maculatus | reverse complement strand
CCTCTGGATGCCCTCCTGTGCCTCTGGTGTATGGACAGCACCACTCAGCTTGGTGTCATTGCACACTTGCTGACTCAATCCTCCTCGGTTCTCCTGAGACAAGAGGCTCTAGAGCTCAGCTTCCATTTTCAGTGAAGCCTGTGGTGACTGCAGGCTTCTGCTCTCAAGTGAGCTCCAGTCAGGCTCCCAGCTCCTCCTGGCCTCGTGCTGCCGCCCCGCTGGCCACCGCTCCTCCAGCGTCGGGATCTGGGTGCTCCAGGGTGCCTGGCCTGGAGGTGAAGCCTCCTGCAGGAGTGTGCTTGCTGCAGGGGGAGTTCTGGCTGGCTTGGGCCAGCGTGGAGCACGCTGTGGTTTCATCTGAATCGTGCCACTGCGGGGGAGTGTTGCTAAAAGTGGCGCTTGGCTTCCCGTGCTGGCGTCACCTGCGGGGCACGCTGGGGTTCAGCTCCCATCTGCACATCCCACTTTATCTTTAGCTGGCTGCTGGGTGGGCCTGTGTGTGTGTCTGCTGGGTTTCAAACAGGCCTGGGGTTGACATGGTTTATTTTTCTGACAGCACAAGGCTCTTATTCCAGCCCTACCTCTTGCCCCTGGTTTGGAGTCCTATTTCCATCGGGCGCGAGATCCACGCTCTCATGACTCACCGAGGGCTTGGTCGGCTCTGGGGAGCAGCAGAGCCTCCTTAGCATGCCTGGGATGTGAAGGCACTGTTCAGAAATGGTTTCCAAATTGACATTGATGCTGTGGCTGCTTCAGAACGCTGCTCTGTGCCACGTGAGACCTGCCAGGCTGAGGATTTACTGGAAAGAGAGCTGCGTGCTGTCCAGAAGGTGCCCAACGTTATCAGCCCCAAATAAAGGGGGAATGGCTTGAGGCTGAGGGAGGGCAGGGTTAGACTGCAGCTTAGGAAGAAGTTCTTCAGTACAGGGGTGGTGAGGCTCTGGAATAGGCTGCCCAGAGAGGTTGTGAATGCCTGCTCCCTGGAGGTGTTCAAGGAAAGGCTGGGTGAGGCTTTGAGCAGCTGAGTCTAACTGAGAGGTGTCCCAGCCCATGGTGGGGAGGTTGGAGCAGATGATCTCTGAGGTCCCTTCCAGCCAGAGCCATTCCATGAGAGAGACAGGTCAGTACAGTTGGGTTTTCACTCTTTGCAGCTGCACAGGGCTGTGAACAGCCTTGAAAAGTGTAGGAGTGAGGTTGGTGGTGGCTGAACCTTCATGAATGGTGGAAGCAGTGAATCAGCCTCTCCCAAGAGGTTCACAGATTGCATTGGGCTGGAAGGGACCCTCCAAGGGCATTTTGTCCAAGCCCACTGCAGTCAGCAGGGACACCTCCAACCACATCAGGCTGCTCACAGCTCACAGTCTGATTTTGAATGTCTCCAGGGATGGAGCCTCCCCCACCTCCCTGGGCAGCCTGTTCCAGTGTCCCCCCAGCCTCACTCTGCAGAACTTCCTCCTGATGGCCAACCCAAACCTGCCCTGCTCCAGTTTCAAACCATTGTCTCTTGTCCTATCCCCACAGCCCCTTCTGAACAGTCCCTCCCCAGCCTGCCTGCAGGTCCCCTTCAGATACTGAAATGCAGCTCTGAGGTCTCCTTGGAGCCTTCTCTTCTCCAGGCTGAACAATCCCAACTCTCCCAGCCTGTTCCTATAGGGGAGGTTTTCCAGCCCTCTGATCATCTCCATGACCTCTGGACCTGCTCCATCAGGTCCATGTCTCTCTTGTGTTGGGGGTCCCATAGCTGGGCCTGCCCTGTGCACCTCCTCTGTGCCAGGGAGAGCTCAGTGGGGAGCTGGAGGCCACAGCCTGCTGTGCACTGAGCCTGGGGAGGGGGTGTCCAGCTGTGACAGGATAATGAGGTGGGATGGGAAGGGTGAGCTGAGCTGTTGTCCTCTGCAGGTGAGGTCTCACCAGAGCAGAGCAGATCCCCATGACCTTCCCCTCATGTTGCTCAGGAGGATGGGCACAGGAGCAGCTGCTCGGGGCAGGAATGTGGCACCAGCAGGATCTGTGCCATGCTGGGACCTTGCTGGTGCTGGGCCTGGCCACCACTTCCTCCTTTCCTTCAGCAGTCAAGCCTCACCCTGTGCCTCCTCAGAAGCAATTGTAAATCAAACAAGTTCTTACATTTCAATGTAAATGAGATTTGAATGAATAATGCTAATTATTCATTCATCCTAATTCAAATCCTCTTTTAATTAGCCTCTGGGCCCAATTTCACTTTCATGCAGCATGAGACCTCTCTGGATTATCAGCAGCAGTGCCATGTGCTTGGCCTTGCTCCTTTTTGTGCTCAGCACACAGCCTTTTAAGCTGCTCAAAACCAAAACAAAACCAATAAATCAGTAATAAATTAATCAAATTTCATTAGCATGACACAGGAGGGGGGGCTTTAAGGGAGGGGAGGGAGTGTGAAGTCATCCTGTAGATGCATTCCCCTTAGTGACTGCTTTTTGGCTACAAAACCTTCCTTCTGCATCTGAGGATAACCTTGTCTGAGGATAATCTTGTCTGAGGATGAAGCTATTCTGGGGAGGTGCTGGTGGCATTCAGAGTGATCCCCAACTCCAGCTCTGAGAGCTTCAGCTGCCTGCTGCCCCAGGAGCTGGGTCTCAGCAGTGTGCTGCTGTCCTGCCAGGGACAGCTCTGTAGGGAGCTGGGGGGCACAGCCTGCTGTGCACTGAGCCTGGGGAGGGGGTGTCCAGCTGTGACAGGATGATGAGGTGGGATGGGAAGGGTGAGCTGAGCTGTTGTCCTCTGAGTGCTGACAGCCATGGGGGAGAGGTAATTGTGGAGTCCTTTCAGTCGGAATCACTGAATGGGTTGGGGGGGAAGGGACCTTCAAAGCTCATCCAGGGCAACCCCTGCAACCAGAGCAGGTTGCTCACAGCCCCAAACAACCTGACACAACTCTGTGCCAGGGACAGGGCAGCTCCCAGCAATCTGGGCAGCCTGGGCCAGGCTCTCACCACTATCAGTGTAAAATTTCTTCCTTACAGTCAATCTAAACCTGCCTCTGTCAGCTTCAAACCATCATCCCTGCTCCTGTAACAACAGGTTCTGGTAAAGTCTTTCTCTGTCTCTCTGGTCTGCCCCTTTGAAGCACTGAAAGGTCACCAGAAAGTCTCCCTGGAGCCTCTTCTTCTCCAGTCTGAACGATCCCAGCTCCCCCAGCCAGGCCTCACAGCAGAGGGGTTCCAGCCCTCTGGCCATTTTTGTGGCCTCCTTTGAGCCTACTCTAACAGGTCCATGTCCTTTTTTTGTACTGAGGACCCCAGACTGGACACTGTTCCAGGTGTGGCTAGAAGTGGAGCATCAGCTCCCTCCACCTTCTGGACCCTTCTCTTGATGCAGCCCAGGCCAGAGTTGTCAGCTCATGCCCAGTTCTTCAGCCTCCACTATCCTGTGTCAGAGGACATTGACCTCCACCTCACTGCAGCCTCCTCTCAGGAGCTGGAGAGAGCAATGAGGTCTCCCTCAGCCTCCTCTTCTCCACACTGCACACTCCCAGCTCCCTCAGCTGCTCCTCCCCAGCCCTCTTCTCCAGACCCTTCCCCACCTTTGTTGCCCTTCTCTGGACCTGCTCCAGCCTCTCAATGTCCTTCTTGCAGTGAGGGACACAAAACTGAACCCAGGATTCAGGTGCAGCATCCCAGTGCCCAGTCCAGGGGCACAGTCCCTGCCCTGCTCCTGCTGCCCACACCAAGGCCACACCAGGCTGCTGGTGCCCTTCTTGCCCACCTGGGCACATCCTGGCTCATGTTCACCTCCTCTCACCCAGCACCCCCAGGTCCTTTTCTGCTGGGCAGTTTCCAGCCACTCTGCCCCCAGCCTGTTGCATTGCAGGAAGGTTCTTGTGACTCAAGTACAGCACCCAGCACTTGCCCTTACTGAATCTCATCATTCTGACTTCAACCCATGGATGCAACCTGGCCAGATCCCTCTGTAGAGCCTCCTGACCCTCATGCCCACCTCTGCACATGGGCTGGATGAAGCTCCTCAAGAGGAGCCCATTTGCAGCGTGCTTGCATGTGAGCAGCAGCAGTGTTAGCATAACCCCAGAGCTTCCCTCCAGTCAGTCCTTCACCTAAAGCTGATTTCCTTTTCCACTGCAGCTGCTCCAAGTCCTTCTCTGCTCTTTCAGGGTGTCAGAGGCTGCAGCTCTCCGGCGCTGTCGGGGATGAGCGCCGTGGATGGGCTCCAGTGGCAGTGCTGGGATGAGCTGATGACAAAGACAAGAAATGAAAGTCTCTCTCCATTGCACTCCCTGGCGTGACTTAAATGAGCTAAATCTGCTGACAGTTTGCCTTTTGCAGCTGTGTGTCAGTGTCCATTGCCTTTGCTTTCAAACAGTGGAAAAGCATTGAGTTAAATGTTTGCAGAACAACACTTCTGGGAGGCACCTCCCGGGAGGTGAAGGTTACTGCGACAGGCTGGGGCCAGCACAGGGTGTGGTGGTGAGGCAGAAACGGACCTCTAACCTTGGCCAGTGTCATGGAAATGAAGGGTTTCCATTTCCAGGGCCATAATCCTGCCAGAACAGCCCTGCAGAAAAGGACCTGGGGGTGCTGGTGGGGGAGAAGCTGGACAGGAGCCAGCAATGGGCACTGGCAGCACAGGAGGCCAAGGGCAGCCTGGGCTGCATCCAAAGCAGTGTGGCCAGAGATGGAAAGAGGAGATCCTGCCCCTCTGCTCTGCTCTGGGGAGACCTCACCTGCAGAGCTGTGTCCAGCCATGGGACCCCCAACACAAGAAAGACATGGACCTGATGGAGCAGGTNGAGGTGGTGGAGGCTCCATCCCTGGACACATTGAAGGTCAGGCTTGATGTGGCCCTGGGCAGGCTGCACTAGTTGGAGGTGTCCCTGCTGAGTGCAGTGGGCTTGGACAAGATGCCCTTGGAGGGTCCCTTGCAGCTGAGTGCACTCTCTGCCTGTGACTGTTGTGCCTTTGTACAATGTTCAGTGTGGATGGGCTGAACATGCCTGGTGAAGGAGGGCTTCATGAGAGGTCATCTTGCCTGAACCAAGATGTTTCCTTAAAGACAAGAGAGTTCTTGGCCTGCTGGTGGATCCTCTTATGTTTGTATCAATAGCTGTGCTCTGGACTAAGACTAAATTTGGAAGTGCCACTTCCTTGTTGAAGGAATCAGAGCTCCTCAGCAGCTTCCCATTGCTGCTCTCCGACTGGCAGCAGTTATGGGTGTTCAACATGTGGCTGGTAACCACCTTCTGCCTCCTTGGTGTCTGAGCCTGTGGTCAGTGGCTGTGGGTTTGTCCCACTCTTTGTTTATGTAGGTGTTGGAATGTGCTAAAGCCAGGCTGTGCCCTCCAGCAGCTGGCTGGCAAGGTGCTGGGGGGTGATCCACACACCCTGGCCTCCCCAGAGCTGCTGAGGTAGGACCCAAGCACCTGCAGACCTGGGCTCTGCAAACCTGGGCTCTGCAAACCTGGGCTCTGCAAACCTGGGCTCTGCAAACCTGGGCTCTGCAGACCTGGGCTCTGCAAACCTGGGCTCTGCAAACCTGTGCTCTACAGACCTGGGCTCTACAGACCTGGGCTCTGTAGACCTGGGCTCTGCAAACCTGGGCTCTGCAGACCTAGGCTCTACAGACCTAGGCTCTACAGACCTGGGCTCTACAGACCTGTGCTCTACAGTCCTAGGCTCTACAGACCTGTGCTCTACAGACCTGTGCTCTACAGTCCTGGGCTCTGCAGACCTGGGCTCTGCAGACCTGAGCTCTACAGACCTGGGCTCTGCAGACCTGGGCTCAGCAGACCTGGGCTCAGCAGACCTGGGCTCAGCAGACCTGGGCTCAGCAGACCTGGGCTCAGCAGACCTGGGCTCAGCAGACCTGGGCTCAGCAGACCTGGGCTCAGCAGACCTGGGCTCAGCAGACCTGGGCTCAGCAGACCTGGGCTCAGCAGACCTGGGCTCAGCAGACCTGGGCTCAGCAGACCTGGGCTCAGCAGACCTGGGCTCAGCAGACCTGGGCTCAGCAGACCTGGGCTCAGCAGACCTGGGCTCAGCAGACCTGGGCTCAGCAGACCTGGGCTCAGCAGACCTGGGCTCAGCAGACCTGGGCTCAGCAGACCTGGGCTCAGCAGACCTGGGCTCAGCAGACCTGGGCTCAGCAGACCTGGGCTCAGCAGACCTGGGCTCAGCAGACCTGGGCTCAGCAGACCTGGGCTCAGCAGACCTGGGCTCAGCAGACCTGGGCTCAGCAGACCTGGGCTCAGCAGACCTGGGCTCAGCAGACCTGGGCTCAGCAGACCTGGGCTCAGCAGACCTGGGCTCAGCAGACCTGGGCTCAGCAGACCTGGGCTCAGCAGACCTGGGCTCAGCAGACCTGGGCTCAGCAGACCTGGGCTCAGCAGACCTGGGCTCAGCAGACCTGGGCTCAGCAGACCTGGGCTCAGCAGACCTGGGCTCAGCAGACCTGGGCTCAGCAGACCTGGGCTCAGCAGACCTGGGCTCAGCAGACCTGGGCTCAGCAGACCTGGGCTCAGCAGACCTGGGCTCAGCAGACCTGGGCTCAGCAGACCTGGGCTCAGCAGACCTGGGCTCAGCAGACCTGGGCTCAGCAGACCTGGGCTCAGCAGACCTGAGTTCTGCAGACCTGGGCTCAGCAGACCTGGGCTCAGCAGACCTGGACTCTACAGACCTGAGTTCTGCAGACCTGGACTCTACAGACCTGAGTTCTGCAGACCTGGGCTCTGCAGACCTGAGCTCTACAGACCTGGGCTCTGCAGACCTGAGTTCTGCAGACCTGGGCTCTGCAAGGGGACAGCTGCTGTGAGAAGCTGACAGGGTTCCTTGGCTGGTGAGGTAGAAGCTGATCTCAGAGTGCACTCAGTGTCCCCTGTGTCAGTGCACCCAGCACTGATGCCAGTCCTGGGGTGGCAGTGCTGAGGAACAAGCATCGACAGCCTCTGCGAGCGGGAGGCTGCCTCCTGCCTCGGTGCCAGATCCACCCTGGCAGCAGGATTAATTACTTTCAGATTTACTTAGCAGTTGACTTGTAGAAAAGAGTTTGGCCCCAGTGTTATTTCCATGAGTGAAAACTGACCCTTTCTTCACCTCCTTTGGGCTTGGTGCTGTTTGCAGTGGCACCTCAGGCGTGCCAGCTGGCCACACGTGTGTGCTGTCGGTGCCCGTGCTGGGTGGCTGTGCTGGCTGATGGCAGTGGGGGTGCTGTGGCTCTTGCCTCTGTGATCCCCAGCTCCAGATGTGGGGCTGCCCTTTCTATTCAGTGTCCTGGAGACTTCAGGCATGCAGAGACCTCCAGACTGCTCTGCCATGCATTTGGAGTGAGCTGCTGGGCCGTGCCAGGCAGGCAGGAGTGGGGGGCACTGCCTTGTCCCATTCACAGAGCTGCACTCCGGTGCCTTACTGAAGTGCGGTTCAGAGCATGAAGCTCCTGCTGCAGTAAGGCACTGCATGGGAACTGGAACCCTCTGGGCTTTTTGCCTGTTAAAAATGGGTTCTTGCAGCCAGTCCTGCTGTGGTTGCATGGAGAGCAAAGCTCTGTAACCCTTGGGTTGGTTGCATGCACAGCTGGCAGCCACTAGACATCCACTGAGAATCCATCATTTTCTTCCCGAATTTCCCAGCTATACAAATTGAACTTTCCAAATCTCTCACTTTCAGGCATCTTCCCTGATCTTCAGCTGATTTCAAGACCTGCACATTCCCTCTCTGATGTTTAAGCAACTCCTGAAGGATGCAGACACAGGCACTGAGTGCTGCCTTGCTAACAAGGAGGTAAGAGCCACCCTCCTGGCTGCAGTCTGGCCAGGACACAGCTCACATGAACCATCTCTGTGGCATCCCTCAGCACCCTCACTCCCTTCCCCAGTAACTCATCTCCTCAGGAGCTGCTCTCTCCTTTAAAGCACCCTGCTGGGCTTTTCTTAGCTGCATGCCTTTGCTGGTTTCCAGCAGTGGGTTTGCTTTGGTGGCCTCAGCCTCTCCAGCAATCTGGAGAGTTTTTCTGCTTCACTGATAACTCTCTCTCTGTCTGTCAGCCTGCAAACTTCTGTGCCATTTGCAGATCTGTCAGCAGCCATTTTCTGGTTGAGTCTGGGAAAACACAACCTCATTTGCAGGCCTGTTCCTGGGCTCTGCAGAACTTGCTGTAATTACCTGCAATTGATCTTGGTTCTAATGTGGGAATCATCTGTCAAGATCTTTGTTACTTTAATCCACCTAATTTGGGCTTTTTTAATCCTCTCTTGTGCTATTTTTTTTCTCACACTGTCATGAAGTAATAAATCAGCTGTCCCTCACAGCCCCTCCACATCATGCCTGTGCTGCTGGCTTTTCCAAGAAGCACTGAACTGCCCCAGGAGGGGGGAGGGAGGAATTACCTTTGTAGGCCTTAACTCTGCATTCATCACATCCCCTCCAATTGCATTATTTTCTCATTATCACTTTGCATTAAATTGCATTTATTAGATAGGTGGAAGAAGTTGAATAGTTGCAAATGCAGTTTTCTTCCAGGCTCCTGACATTTCTCTAGGTTAAGAATTAAATCACTTCTCAGATCAGAGCACCAGGGATTGGTCCAATTCACCTTTTGGGCTCTTTCAGCAAATGGTTGTTGTGCTGTGGAAAAATTCTGTTAGCAATGCTTGAGAAATTGATGGGCACATCATCAGAGGGTGAGAGGTGGCTTGTGCCCTGTGCTGTGCCAATGCCACACATCCTCCCTGTGCTCAGTATTTTACCAGTTTCACTCTTTCCAGCTCCAGGAGGGACCATAACATTAGAATCACAGAATTGTCAGGGCTGGAAGGGACCTCAAGGCTCAGCCAGTTCCAACCCCCTGCCCTGGCCAGGGACACCTCACACCAGAGCAGGTTACTCACAGCCACATCCAGCCTGGCTGCAACAACCTCCAGGGATGAGGCTTCCACCACCTCCCCGGGCAACCTGTGCCAGTGTCTCAGCACCCTCAGGGGAAGAACTTCTTCCTGACATCCAATCTGAATCTCCCCACTTCAAGTTTTGCTCCACCCTGCCCCTGGTCCTATCACTCCTTGACACCCTAAAAACTCCCTCCCCAGCTTCCTTGTAGCCCCCTTCAGATCCTGGAAGGCCACAAGAAGTTCTCCTTGGAGCCTTCTCCTCTCCAGACTGCACAACCCCAACTCTCTCAGTCTGTCTCCAGAGCAGCTCCAGCCCTCTGCTCATCCTCATGGCCCTTCTCTGGACACCTTCCAGCACCTCCAGATCCTTCCTGGAACAGAGGCTCCAGAACTGGACACAGAGCTCCAGCTGTGGTCTCAGCAGAGTGGAGCAGAGAGGGAGAATCCCCTCCCTGGCCCTGCTGGCCACACTTCTCTTGCTGCAGCCCAGGATACAATTGCTGGTTTTGTTCACTGTGACACTTCACAGTGGTGCCAGCCCTGAGTGTCCACTGCTGGTTGGGTTTTCCTCTTAGGATTGCAAATTCCTATCAATTTCTATCTCCTGTCTTCTAAAATTCCTAACAGGGAACTTTTTAAAACTGGTATTTCCTTTGCTCTCCCAAAAGCCATCACAAATTAGAAACAAATGTTTCTTCTGGCCCTGGAAGAGGATTTTTAGCCTCTCTGAACCCAAATCCACAGAAGAGTTGGAACATCAGCTTAGAAGTCAGATGGTCAGGGATGGGGACAGGCTGCCCAGGGAGGTGGTGGAGTCCACATCCCTGGAGGTGTTCAAGAAATGTGTGACCATGGCACTTTGGGATGTGGTTTAGTGGCCATGGTGGGGTTGGGTTGATGGTTGGACTGGAGGTCTTTTTCATCCAAAATAATTCTATGATTCCTATGTTCAAACCCTGTCTGTAGGTGAGCCCTGCAGGGCAGCTTGGGTCACTCAGGTTGTCCTGTCTCGGAATCAAAGCTAACAGCAGTTGTTTGCTGCTCAGGTTTGGGCTGGGGGACTCCTTTCTGTCTCTATACAGTTGGTGCTGCCCCATGGAAGGAACATTTCCTCTCTGGACCATGGCTGGTGCAGGCTTGAACAGGGCTTGGCCACCTCTGTGCAGTCAAAGTGAATCTCACTGCTGGCAGTGGGATAAAGTTACACAAGAGCTTAGCTTTTGATCTGCTGTGCTTTGGAGGCCTCAGCTTTGGTGTGAATGTTTTTAACTGAAAATGCAGAGCAGCCACATCTTTCCCTTCTGCTCAGGACATTTGGTTTCTGCAATGGCAGTGAACTGCTCCTCTGTTTTGTCACAGACTTCTCAAAAGCCTGCGGAGGAGACGTAGGATCTTCAAGCAGACTCTGGCCACTGGAGTTTCCCGATAGCAGGTGAGGCTCCAAACGTGGTTGGTGTAGACTTCCAGAGCTTTCTGACTCCATTCATGAGCCTGATTCTATTCTGTTTCTGACACAATTCATGAGCCAGTCCTAAGCACAAATCCAGGCTGAGCGAGGAATGGTTCCAGAGCATTCTGCAGGAGAAAGTCTTGGGGCTGTCAGTTGGTGACAAACTCCCCAGGAGCCAGTAATGGTCACTGGCAGCCCAGAGCCAGCCCTGTGCTGGGCTGCATCCAGAGCAGGGAGAGCAGCAGCACAGGGAGGGGATTCTGCCCTCTGCTCTGCTCTGCTGTGACCCCACCTGCAGCACTGCCTCCAGTTCTGGTGCACAAGAAGGACCTGGAGCTGCTGGAGAGGGTCCAGAGAAGGACACAAAGATGATCAGAGGCTGGAGAACCTCTGCTTATGGGGACAGGCTGAGAGAGTTGGGGCTGCTCAGCCTGGAGAAGAGAAGGCTCCAGGGAGAGCTCAGAGCAGCCTTCCAGTACCTGAAGGGGCTCCAGGAGAGCTGGGGAGGGACTTGTGACAAGGGCTGGGAGTGACAGGATGAGGGACAATGGCTTTGAGCTGGGAGAGGGGAGATTGAGACTGGAGATGAGGAAGAAATTGTTGAGAGTGAGGGTGGGGAGAGCCTGGCACAGGTTGCCCAGGGAGGCTGTGGCTGTCCCCTGCCTGGAGGTGTTCAGGGCCAGGCTGGATGAGGCCTTGAGCAATCTGGGCTGGTGGGAAGTGTCCTTGCCCATGGCAGGGGCCTGGAACTGGATGCTCTTGAAGGTCCCTTCCAACCCAAGCCATTCTGTGATTCTGATCTTCACATTGTGCAGGCTCCAGCTGATAAACTCATAAATATTGTGTGTGTGTGGTGGGGGCGGGGGTGTTGTTTGGTTTTATTTAGGTAAAATCATTTGAGCACCATGAGTTGGAGTTTCCTGACCCGTCTGCTAGAGGAGATCCACAACCACTCGACCTTCGTGGGCAAGATCTGGCTGACGGCGCTGATCGTGTTCCGCATCGTCCTGACGGCGGTGGGAGGGGAGTCCATTTACTACGACGAGCAGAGCAAGTTTGTGTGCAACACGGAGCAGCCAGGCTGCGAGAACGTCTGCTACGATGCTTTTGCTCCTCTGTCCCACGTCAGGTTTTGGGTCTTCCAGATCATCCTGGTGGCCACCCCCTCCGTCATGTATCTAGGCTACGCCATTCACAAGATCGCGCGGATGGTGGAGCACGGCGAGGCCGACAGGAGGATCCGCAGCAAAGGCTTCTCCGTGCGCTGGAAACAGCACCGGGGCTTGGAGGAGGCTGAGGAGGACCACGAGGAGGACCCCATGATGTACCCAGAGATGGAGCTGGAGAGCGAACGGGAGAACAAAGAGCAGCAGGCCCCCGCCAAAGCTAAGCACGACGGCCGGCGGCGGATCCGGGAGGATGGGCTGATGAAGATCTACGTCCTGCAGCTGCTGGCCAGGACTACCTTCGAGATCGGCTTCCTGGTGGGTCAGTACTTCCTGTACGGCTTCCAGGTCAGCCCCATCTTCGTCTGCAGCAGGACCCCCTGCCCGCACAAGATCGACTGCTTCATCTCCAGGCCCACCGAGAAGACCATCTTCCTGCTGATCATGTACGGGGTCAGCTGCATGTGCTTGCTCCTGAACGTCTGGGAGATGCTCCACTTGGGGTTCGGCACCATCCGGGACACCCTGAACAACAAGAGGAGGGAGCTGGAAGACTCCGGCCCCTACAGCTACCCCTTCACCTGGAACACGCCGTCCGCTCCTCCCGGCTACAACATCGCGGTGAAGCCGGAGCAGCTGCAGTACACGGAGCTGTCCAACGCCAAGATGGCCTACAAGCAGAACAAGGCCAACATCGCCCAGGAGCAGCAGTACGGCAGCAACGAGGAGAACATTCCTGCCGACCTGGAGAACCTGCAGAGGGAAATCAAAGTGGCTCAGGAGCGCCTGGACCTGGCCATCCAGGCTTACAACAACCAAAACAACCCCGGCGCTGCCCGAGAGAAGAAAGCCAAAGCAGGCTCCAACAAGAGCAGCGCCAGCAGCAAGTCAGGAGATGGGAAGAGCTCTGTCTGGATTTGACTGGGTTTGGGCAGCATTGTTTTCTCTCCTAGTTTGTCATAACCAGCACCCCCTCGAATAATGGCTTCCATCCAGTGAACTTTGGACTCTACTGATCTTCAGGGATACCGTTGGCTCGTGATTCTACCCCCTCCAGAGGGGTCTGGACTCAGATCCTAGAGTTTAGAGGACTTTCTTCTTCTGTCTTCCCAGTCAGGAGACCACTAGGGTCTATTTAAATCGTTCTCATTGAAGGGTTTATGCTGTATGTACAGTCTTCTGGTACACTTCTTATGCACAATCTTTTGTACCTGTACACTGGATCTCTGCCCTCGCTCTTGTTTTTTACATGCCCAAGGAGAAGGCAGTGGGGGAGCCCTTAGTGTTTCGTCGTCGTTCTTCCTCCTCCTCAACGTCAAAATTCTCAATGCTGCGTTCCCAAAGTGCCTTCAACATGCAGACAGCACAGAGGAGCCTCTGCTTCTCCGGGCAGCAGAGCAGGGAAAGGCTTGAGGAACATCTGTCAGTGGTGCTCTTGACTCTTGACTCAGTGGTGACTGAGGCTCTGCTCCTCAGCTGGAGCTGCCGTGCTGGAGCGACTGTGGGCTGCAGGGTTTCTTCCCCCATGTGGAAAATTACTCAGAGGAGAAACGGCCCTGTGTGTGAGTTCTTGTGTTGGGAGCCACAGGGCCAGCCCTAACAGGGGGGAAGGCTCAGACCTCCCTCCAGGCTTTATGCAACAGGAGGGAAGAGAGAGCTCAACCCCTTGTGAAGCATCCCGAGAGGAGGCGATGGCCGCGGCAGCTCCCGTGGCTGTGTGATAGCTATAGGAACGGATGGGTGTGAGCTCTGTGCTTACGTAACGCCCTGCTCCTCCGGGCCACGAGGTCGTTACCATACCGTTTGGAGGAGATTTCTGTCTTTTCCAAAGTAATTAGATTGGATGGAGTCATGGTGATTCTGCTTCTCCCTGCGTTCCACCCGGGAAGCAAACCTCCCTCCCCCGGGCAGGGCGCAGGAGCTGTCTGCAAGGCTCCGAATATCAACGACGCTGCCTTAGCCCTCACCCGCTCCCCTCCCCCGTGGCTGAGGCTCTCAGTTCAGACAGGGCCGTGTGTGTGCCGCAGGTTTCTGCTCGGGAGACCAGCCCAGGCTGGCGCTGGGTGGCTTTGGCCTTGCACTTGAATCTCTAATGAGCAGCCGGCGAGCGCGGGGCCGGCCCTGCCCTGGGCGCTGTCTTCCTGGCAGGGCTCTGCGCTGCTCCTCGCCGCGCTGATAAATGTGGCTGCTCTTTGCTACTGTTTATGCTGTGTTCAGGACCTCGCTCTGCTCTCTCTTTTCTTTTTTTTTTTTTTTTTTTTTTTTTTTTTTCTGTTTGTTAGGTTTTCATATATTCTGGGAGCCTGTTTCCACGCAGGGCTGCTCTGTTTTGAGGCTACCTCCATCCTTAGTGCCGTGGCCCAGGAGTGGGATTGAGGAGCAAGGCTCTGTGGAGGACCCTTCCTGTCCCACAGCACACCCAAGCCTGGGCTCTACCTTCAGTTTAAACTGCAGCAGAGCCTGCAGTTCCTCTCTCCCCAAGCAATAGGTGTTTTGCTGACTGTTTTTGGTCTTTTTCTCTCTGGGACACCAGGCATTCCAGGCATAGATCCCAGCTATCCCTCAGTTCCATGGCAGCAAGGCGGAAGCCTGCCCGTAGCCAATGCTCAGTGAGAGCTCCTTCAGCTCAGCTCCTGCAGGGATCTTGGAAGGAACTTGCTGTGTGGCTTTTTGTGGAGCTGTGACTCCTGGCTGCTGCTCCAGGAGAGGAGCAACGCCTGAGATTGTGCTGAGGAGTTTCAGGGTGATGGCTGTAAGGAAGCAACACAGCAAGAACGCAGCAGCTTTGAAAGCCTGAGTGGAGCTGCGAGCAGGGACAGGAGCCAGTGAGACAGGAGGAGCTGTGTAGGGCAGGAGAGAGCTCATTAACAGTGCTCCTCTAATTAAAAAGGGGACTGGAGAGGAGCTTGCTGTCTCAAGATGGGCAGAGAGGCTTTGCCAGCAGAATGCTGGAGAAGCTGTGTGGAAAACATCTTGTCTGAAAGTACTAGGGAAAGACATTTGGAGCCTGGAGATAAACAGGGATGGTGCCTACAATCCCCTCATTATCCTGACACTGTGGCTGGGTTGTTCTCAGCTTCCAATGAGGGTTGTGTTGCTTTTAACTCTTGATGGTGGGTTCAGCACAGCCTTTCCCCAGCTGAAAGGCAAGGAGTGGAAATCCTTTCCCCTTGCTGCTCTCCACGATTTTGTGTTAACAGCTTAAAATAAGGCTGGTCCCTGATGGCTGCTTCTCCCCTCATTTGTATTAACCCTTCCCAGCTAATGACCAAACCACTGCCCACCTGGAGCTGCTGTCCTGGGCCAGCCCTGCAAGCTGTGCCCCTACCAGACCATGCCCCATCAGTCAGCAGAGTGTGCAGAGCATTCCCATCCCAGCCCAAATCCATTCCCAGAGCACAGCAATGGGACTGGTTTCTGCTCCTGGTTTTTTATTTCCATTTCTCTGGGGTGTGACCTGCAGATTTGCTTTGGAGCTGGGTGTCCCTTGGTGGTGGTGGGTGTCTGGTGGAGCTCCACACATCCCTACCCATGACTGTTTGGTTTCAGAGCACAGGGGTCAGGTTTTCCTTCCTCAGAAGCAATTCCTGCACTTCCAGTGCTCTTTGCTTTGGCTCCATGCAGGCCACCCCAGAACAAACCTTCAGAAGAGAGTTTGGGACACAAAAGAAAAAAAATACTGAAGGGCACTCAGGTTTGTGATGTTGTTCTCTGGTTTGGGGAAAAAAAAATAAATTCATTAATAATCTGTGAAATCCAGTGGATTGCTGCAGCCTGAGTGATGAGAGGCTGCTTCTTCCAGCAAGAGAAAATGTGAGGGGGGAGAGGGATGTTTGGATGCTTTGTCTTAGAGCCACGACTTGGAATTTTGATCTTTGACCTTGTTTAGCATAATAAAGAGTTGGTTAGAAACTAACCCTGCCCCTCCACGTGTCCATTGCTCTTGGGTGTCAAGGGGACAATGCTTTGAAACTGGAGCAGGGGAGATTTAGGTTGGACATCAGGAGGAAGTTCTGCACAGTGAGGGTGGTGAGACACTGGCACAGGCTGCTCAGGGATGTGGTGGAGGCCCCATCCCTGGAGGTATTCAAGATCAGACTCAGCATGGGGCTGTCCCCTGCTGCCCCTCACCACGGAGGGGGGGTCCTGGCTCTTTTTAGTTTGGAAAGAGCAGCCTGAGGGGGGGTTCTCATCAGTGCTGATCAATACTTACAGGGTGGGTGGCAGGAGGATGGGGCCAGGCTTTGTTCAGTGGTGCCCAGGGACAGGACAAGGGGTAAGTGGCACAAACTTGAATATAAGGAGTTCCACCCAAACATGAGGAGGAACTTCTTTAATTGAAGGGTGACAGAGCCCTGGAGCAGGCTGCCCAGAGAGGTGGTGGAGTCTTCATCTCTGAAGGTGTTCAAAACCAACCTGGATGTGCTCCTGTGTGACCTGGTCTAGGTGAGCCTGCCTTGGCAGGAGGGGGTTGGACTGGATGATCTCCAGAGGTCCCTTCCAGCCCTCACCATTCTGAGAGAGCAGTCAGTGGTGTGTGGTGTCCTGCAGCTGCAAGGAAGGGAGAAGTGAGATGGGTTCCGCGGGGTGGGCTTGGAATAAAGAGCTGTTTGGGGTGGAGCTAGGGCCGAAAGCAGCTGCATGGACACGGACAGCACTGCTCCTGCTCCCAGAGCAGGGTGTCCCCGAGCCTCAGCGCCGGGGACTGGAGGCAGTCCCCGAGGCAGCGGTGACGATCGGTGACAATCGTGTCTATGTCTTCATCTCTCAGGTTACCTGAGCGTCCCGCTGCCTGCACAGGCTGAGGAATGCAGGGCAGTGCCCAGGCAGGGCAGTGCCGACAGAGCCAGAGGGTGCTGCGGGGCTCGGCTCCTGCCGCGTCCCCTCCGCTGCCGCCGGACACTTGCCCTCGCCGCTGCCTCCAGGCGTGTGGAGGTCTGGGCATGAGTCAGAGCAGGCAGCGGCAGGCAGCCGTCCTAGCCTGAGTGTCCGGGAGCGCAGAAACCTTCAGCTCAGCTTCCAGCGGATCCCCGCACGGCGCTGCGGGCTGCGGTGCTCAGCCGGAGCTGGCAAGGATGGGGTCGGCTGCGGCGCTGCTCGCCTGCTGCTCGGTCCTTGGGAAGTCGCCGCCCGGAGCCGTCAGGTGTTGGCTGTGTCTGATCCTGTGCTCAGAAACAGGCTGGGAGCGGCGAGCCCGGAGGTCGTGGCTGGGGCCGTGCGGGGCTCACCCAGGCACGGTTCGGTTGCTCCCTGCAGACGCTCGCTCGATGCTGCCGGAGGTGCCCCTGGGTGTTTGTGGCCTCCAGCTGCTGCTCCGAGGGCAGACGTCTCCCAGGGACCCTGTGTCACATCTGCCAGCCCTGCACAGATGCTGCGGGTCCCCCCTGACGGCATCACAACATGATACAACTGATCCTTCGTGTCACTGGGCAGGCAGCCACAGCTCCACCTGGTTTGCCTGGGCCACAGAGGGAGGGTAGGGCAGGGGTTGTGCCCCTGGATTTGGCACTGGTGAGGCCACACTTTGAATTCAGTTTTGGGCTTTCACTCCAAGAAAGACACTGAGGGGGTGGGGCAGGTCCAGAGAAGGACAACAAAGCTGGGGAGGGGTCTGGAGAACAGGGGAGAAGCAGTTGAGGGACCTGGGGGTATTCAGTGTGGAGAAGAGGGTGAGATGAGACCTCGTTGCTCTATACAGCTCCCTGAAAGGAGGTTGGAGCCAGGTGGGGGTTGGTCTTTGCTCCCAAGGATCAAGCAATAGCATGAGAGGAAAGAGTCTCAAATTGCCCCAGGGAAGGTTTAGATTGGACATGAGGAGCAATTTCTTCCCCTTCAGGTTGTCAGGGCCTGGCCCAGGCTGCCCAGGGCAATAGTGGAGTCCCCCTCCCTGGAGAGGTTTCAGAGCATCTAGGTGGAGATGTGATGCTGAGGGCCATGGGTTAGTGGTGCCCTGGCAGTGCTGGGTTAAGGCTTGGACTGGATCATCTTAAAGGCCTCTTCCAACCTAACCCACTCTGTGTTTCTGTGGCAGCACAGCTGATTTCCTACCAGGTCTAGCAAGTGGTATCCTGCCTGGGAGTCACTCTCCTGTCAGAGCAGCTTTGGGGTTTATGCCATTAGCATGAAGTGTTCCTGCCTGGGAGTCACTCTCCNCCAACCTAACCCACTCTGTGTTTCTGTGGCAGCACAGCTGATTTCCTACCAGGTCTAGCAAGTGGTATCCTGCCTGGGAGTCACTCTCCTGTCAGAGCAGCTTTGGGGTTTATGCCATTAGCATGAAGTGTTCCTGCCTGGAGCTTAGCTCCAGTCCCATAGCAGCTCCTCCCTTCTCCTTGGTGAGCTGTTAATAATTCAGGAATCCTTTATCCCTGGCACACCATTGCCAGCTAGGAGGTTCCTTTGGAGAGGAGCTGTTGGCTCTCAGGGGGGTTGTGATGTGCCTGGTTCCTGTGGATCAATCCTGCTGTGCTGTGCTGTGCACATTGTGCAGGTGCCTGCAGCAGGTCTTGAGAGATGTTTGCAAGAGGTGCACTCAGCCCTACTGTAAATGGGGGAGCTTGGCAGACCCCCACCTCTCTGCTGCAGTGTGGAAGGAGCTCAGGGCCTCCTGCTCCTGCAGGGTTTGCCATTCAGTTTCTCTGTGCCAGAGGAGACCTCAAATATCATTGCTGGGAAGATGACATTTTGTTTTCTGCAGCCTGACATTAGCACTGTTGTGTAAATGCTGTGTTGATAGCCTGGCAAAAATGCCTCAGGAGCAGGATTTAAAGGCACCCAGTCTGTGCTCCTCGCTGCTGTGGGATGGTTTCTGCATGGGGCAGACTTTGCTGTCCTCCTCCCTTGGGTTTTTCAGTGAACAGGACCTTCTGGTTACCCTCTGGCAGGGGTTGTGTTGCTTGTTGGTGGACCTGAGCCTGCAGCTCCCCAAGGAGCAGAGCTGTGAGGTCCCTGCAGCTGTGGCCAAATGTTGTGTTGTACTCTGGGACCTTCACACCCTTGTCCAGATCTGTGAGTTCTGCTGCCTCATGGCCTGGGTCTCCTCTGCATGGAGATGATGTTTGGCTGAGCAGCAGCAGCTGCACACTCAGCTCATCTCCAGGGATGGTCACAGCCTGTGCCAGAAGGTGGTCACCAGTGTGGCTGTGGCATGGAGCCATGCAGGGCTGTGCCATCTGTGACACACTGTGCCAGGAGGTTGGTCCCCATGTGCAGGTGGAAGGTGAGGTCCCAGTCTCTGTGAGGAATGAATTTTCCTAAGTGCAGAGCAGCAGTGATGGCTTTGAGCTTTGCTGAGAGTTTTGCTGCAGGGCCAGGCCCAGGGAGTGGTGGAGAATGGAGTTAAACCCAGTTGCAGGCTGGTGGTGCCCAGGGCTCAGTGCTGAGCCAGTCCTGTTTAATGTCTTTATCAATGAGTTAGATAAGGGGATCAGGGCACCCCCAGGGAGTTTGCAGATGACACCAAATTGGGTGGCAGTGTTGCTCTGCTGGAGAGTAGGAAGGGTCTGCAGAGGGACCTGGCCAGGCTGGATCCATGATCTGACGCTAACTGTATGAGATTCGACCAACAGGGCCAAGGGCTGGGCCCTGCTCTTGGGTCACAACAACCCCAGGAGTGCTCCAGGCTGGGGGCAGAGTGGCTGGAAACTGCCCAGCAGAACAGGACCTGGGGGTGCTGGGTGAGAGGAGGTGAACATGAGCCAGGATGTGCCCAGGTGGGCAAGAAGGACACCAGCAGCCTGGCCTGGAGCAGCAATGGTGTGGGCAGCAGGAGCAGGGCAGGGATTGTGCCCCTGGACTGGGCACTGGGGAGGCCACAGCTTGAATCCTGGGTTCAGTTTTGGATCTCTCACTGCAAGAAGGACTTTGAGAGGCTGGAGCAGGTCCAGAGAAGGGCAACAAAGGTGGGGAAGGGTCTGGAGAAGAGGGCTGGGGAGGAGCAACTGAGGGAGCTGGGGGTGTGCAGTGTGGGGAAGAGGAGGCTGAGGGAGACCTCATTGCTCTCTACAGCTCCTGAAAGGAGGTTGGAGCCAGGTGGGGGTTGGGCTCTGCTCCCAAGGAGCAAGTAACAGAACAAGAGGAAAGAGCTTCCAGATGCCCCAGGGGAGCCTTAGGCTGGGCATGAGGAGCAATTTCCTCTGACTGATCATCGAACCCAAATGATTCTGCACAGCAGAATCCAGCTCCTCAGCTTCCACCTTGCCCTTGTTTGCAGACATTCTGTGACTCAGGGGAGTTACTTTCCCCCCTCTGGATATTTCTCATCCACAGAAATTCATTTTCCCTGTGAATGATCCTGTCCAGGCTTTTTCTGTCCTTTCCATAAACTTGAAATCACCCCAAAATCCACTCCCAGAAAGCTCCCTACAAAGCCTGTTCTGCATGGAAGATGTTTTGGTAGCACACTGATGTCAGTAGATGTCTGTCTGTCTGTCTGTATCCCTGTGTTTGGAGCTACTCCATTCCCTTTGGCTCTTGTTGCTCCTGACTGTGTGCAGGGCAGAAGCTGAAGGGGTCTGCCCTGTGGTACCTGGATCTAAGTGTTCTGCCTCCCAGCTCTGGCACAAGGCTCCTCTCTCCTGTGTGTTGCTGAGGGCAGTGCTTCATCCTCCCCTGAAGCTGATGGTGCAGCCCTGAGCAATGCTTTGCTGCTTGCATTCTTAGGCCATCCACAGGAGGGGAAGGCTCAGTGCATCACAGAGGTTCTTGGTGGGTGTGCACCAGAGACCACAGCAGGACCCAACTGGTGTGCACTGGGGAGAAATGCTGGGAGAATATTCATAGGTTCACAGAATGGGTAGGGTTGGAAGGGACCTTAAAGCTCATCCAGCTCCAACCCCCTGCCATGGCAGGGACACCTCCACCAGCCCAGGCTGCTCAGGGCCTCATCCAGCCTGGCCTTGAACACCTCCAGGGAGGGGACAGCCACAGCCTCCCTGGGCAACCTGTGCCAGTCTCTCCCCACCCTCACTCTCAACAATTTCTTCCTCCTCTCCAGTCTCAGTCTCCCCTCTCCCAGCTCAAAGCCATTGTCCCTCATCCTGGCACTCCCAGCCCTTGTCCAAAGTCCCTCCCCAGCTCTCCTGGAGCCCTTCAGGTACTGCAAGGCTGCTCTGAGGTCTCCCTGGAGCCTTCTCTTTTCCAGGCTGAATGGGGGAATTTTGATTGCCAGTAAGGAAAGAAAAGATCATTAAGAGAGGGGACCCCAGAACAAGGACAGGAGCCAGTGCAGGGGTAAGGAAATCCTTACAGAAGGTGCCCTGGCCTGGAGTGCCACAGTGCTGCAGATCCCCTGGTGAAGGGAGCAGGATCCTGAGAGACCTGGGAGCTCATTTCACAGACTGCTGCTTTGTGCTTCCACATTCAAATTCCTGAGAATCCCAGGAGGAAAAGCTCAGGAAAACAGAATGGAGCCTTTTCCTTGTCAGATGCCAGTTTGATTTCTGACCCCCAGCTCCTGCAGCTGAACCCAGGCTGAGGGGCCCAGGGGGTCCCACATGTGTGGGGAGCTGTGTGGCTGCCTGCCCTGGCTGTGCTAGCAAGGGGACACCAGCCTGCTGGGGACCCTCAATTCAGCTCTGCTGACCTGGCATTGCCCTGCTGAGCTGTGTGGCCAGCCTGGCCCTCTCCTGTGTGCCAGTCTGCCCCTCTCCTGTGTGCCAGCCTGCCCCTCTCTTGTGTGCCAGCCTGCCCCTCTCCTCTGTGCCAGCTTGCCCCTCTCCTGCTTTTCTTCAAGGCTGCTCCCTCAAACCAGAGAAGGGCAGAGAGGGGTTGTTCAGTCTGGAGAAGAGAAGGCTTTAAGGAGACCTTCTTGTGACCTTCCAGTATCTGAAAAGGGCTACAAGAAAGCTGGGCAGGGAGTTTTTAGGGTGTCAGGTAGGGATAGGACTAGGGGGGAATGGAGCAAAACTAGAAGTG
>VXBD01010814.1:3064-21266 GCA_013399975.1 Indicator maculatus | reverse complement strand
AGCCAACTGTTGATGGTGTGGGTTTTCCTGACAATAAATCACTCCAGTAGGGCCTAGTGTGCACAGGTGAATAGCCCATGACGCAAGGGTATAATTGTGTGTAATCAGTGCAAACATACCCTAGCGGAATGTGGCAAAGACTTAAGCACATTTAGCTAGACTGTAAAGCTTAAGGCAGAAGCAAGGTGATGGTGGTCTCTCAGACAACATCATGGTATCTTGCTAGCAGTAACAAAGGGAAGTGTGATACAAGCTTCTGCTAAACTGGTGTGAGGCAAAATATGAAGAAATAGTCTTTATGATTCCAAGAAGTAACCAGTGAACATTCCTTAGGATTTCCCACTATCTCAAGAGCCTGGAAAATGCAAAGTACAATACAAGGTACCTAGGACAAGTAAAAATTGTGATGAACTCCTATAAAATAAAGAATAACCTCCTAAGAAACTGTTTAGAACACTGAGTTCTGGTATTGTCCCTAGCTGAAAACAGATTATTTAGTGAGAAAACGTTAGAGTTATAAATTTCCCACAGAGATGCGTTTGTTTCAGGTAAACTTTCATTAGGAGAAATGTAATAACCTGGACAGTCTGGAGAGGTGGGCTGAGGAGAATTTAAGTTCAATAAAGCAAAGTGTAAGGTCCAGCACCTAGATAGGGACAATCCTCAATATCAGTACAGTCAGGGGGACAATGAAATTCAGAGCTGCCCTACAGAAAAGACTTGGGGGTACCAGTGAATAAGAAGGTGGAGGTACCAGTGGAGAAGAAGCTGGAGATGAGCCAACAATGCGTACTTTTTGTGCAAAAGGCCAGGGTAATCCTGCGTCACACCAAAAGAAGCAGGATCATAAGATTGGGAGAGGTGATTCTACTCCTTTACTCTACTTTGGTGAAACATCACCTGAAGTACTGTATCTAGCTCTGGAGCCCGCAACACGAGAGACATGGACTTAGTGGAGCAGTCCCAGAGAAGGCCATAAAACTGATCAGAGGGCTGGAGCACCTCTGCTGTGAAGACAGGCTCAAAGAATTGGGGTTGTTCAGCCTGGAGAGGAGAAGACCCTGAGGAGGCCTTACAGCTACATTTCAGTAGTTGGAGACCCACATGAAGGCTGGGGAAGGACTGTTTAGAAAGGCTGGTAGAAAGAAGACAAGGGGCAATGGTTTTGAACAGGAGCAGGGTAGACATAATGAGGAAGTTCTTAATGAGAGTGGTAAAATAATGGAACAGTTTGCCCAGGCACATGCTTGAGGCTTGTGACGTGAGATTGTACCTGGAGACATTCAAGANATTGGGGTTGTTCAGCCTGGAGAGGAGAAGACCCTGAGGAGGCCTTACAGCTACATTTCAGTAGTTGGAGACCCACATGAAGGCTGGGGAAGGACTGTTTAGAAAGGCTGGTAGAAAGAAGACAAGGGGCAATGGTTTTGAACAGGAGCAGGGTAGACATAATGAGGAAGTTCTTAATGAGAGTGGTAAAATAATGGAACAGTTTGCCCAGGCACATGCTTGAGGCTTGTGACGTGAGATTGTACCTGGAGACATTCAAGATGAGATTTCATGTGGCCCTGGGCAGCCTGCTCTAATTGGAAGTGTTTCTGTTGAATACAGGGGAGTTGGACAAGATGACCTTTGAGGGTCTCTTCCAACCCAATGCAATCTGTGAAACTGTGAATCTGTGAATCTTATGCTTTCAGTGAAAAAAAATAATGGGTAAATCTTAAACTTTATAAAAGATCCCACATAATAGTAAATAATTTGGTTATTATGTTGTGAAAGATCGAGCTTAAAAATCTGATCATGATTAAATCAGATCCAGGATAAAAAGCATTATTGTCCAGATGACTATTCTAATCACCAAGCTAATTATGCCAATACTTTTATTCTTTTCTATAAGGGTTATCGTCTTAGATTCATCCAGTTATCCTGCTCTTCATTATAAGGAGATAATTGTATTTTTTATTCCAGAAGTAGTGCTAGCCCATCCAAAAACTGACTGACCTTTGCAATTAATTGTCTCTTACATTTAACTCTCCAAGGATGACAGAGCAACCAACCATCCTGTATTAAGGCCTAAGAATACATGAGATAAACTTAGAGTGCTTTATTTTAGGAAACTATATGAACACACATTGGACTCACTGATGGACACTCACCTGCATGGCTGATTAGAAAGATCACTTAAAATGTGGTTGACCCAGTGTCAAACCTTTGTATATAAATCTGATATCTGCTTTACAAGCACCAGATAAACAATAGATACTCTTTTTCTGCTTTTCAGTGGGTTTGGTTTGTTTGTGGGGGTTTTTTTTAGGTTGATTGGTTTCGTTTGTTGTTTTTTTTTCTGTGGGGGTGAAACTATTGTTTCATCTGAGGACAGAAAAAACATTTTTGGATCTCTCAGGAAAATAATCATTACAGAAGAGTAAAAAAGATCTTTTGCTTGGATCTATATACAGAGAAATAGACACATATTTGCTTTTTTCTAGTCATTAAGATAGAAAGATATTAAAAGCATTTTCTGGTGTAAAATGCTGTATAGATTTCTTTACAAAAAATAAAAGGGAAGCTATGATCTACAACAGGCAAATTGCCCTATTAGTGTAAGTTTGAAAAAAAAAAAAATAAAAGGGTTGGAAGGAAACTTCTTTCCAGGGATCAACAGGTCCAGAAGAATCTATTATAATAGCATCATGTCCCTGAGAGGTCATCAGGGATAAGTATCTTATTGTTAAACTAGGTGGTGCCACCTTTGCAAGGAAAACAGAAATGTAACATTTGCTAATTGAACTATAAAAATAATAATTACCTTTGATGTAGGGGAAAGGAAAGTCACTCAGCAACGGCACAGATTTTATAAATTGAAGTTGTTACCATCATAGCCCAAACTAGACCAGGAGTCTCTCAAGATACATTTGGATGACACCAAATGTACACAAGGCTTTGAATATTTTTTCTTTGTGAGAAACGGCTTCTCTTCTCCCCACTTCATCATAAAATGTTGCACGTTCTTAACTGCAACAGCGTTTCCTTCACAGTAGTGTACATTTCTTTACAGGCTTCCTTCCAAATGCAATTTTTTCCTGGAGAAAATGTAGTTTAAAAAACAGTATTAAGTTAGATGTATTTTGTTTTGCTGAACCCATATTGGTTATAATTTCTTTGTGGCTTATGATTTAAGAGTTCCATGATTTGAAATGTGAGGTGGTGGATGAAGATGATATTTATTCAGAACACTGGATCCAAATCTCACTTCTGATGTTATCAATCAGTTATTTGTTCTCTGCTCTTTGTAAATGGGTAGAGTCAAGGATTGTACACTGCTGAATAAACTAGTTGTAAATTGAATTTATGAGGAACCAAATGGGAGATTTTGCAAAGGACTATGGTGTCTCTAATTATTTTTAAATTCAATGTTATGCACAACACTTTGTTACCTTGTGGTGCAACATTATTTCTCTCTAGGAGCAGTGAAAATAATTTACTAATTTTCTTCTCAAAAGTATAAAAACTTTAGTGTTTGAGTTACATTCAAACCCACGATATTTACATGGGAAGAGTAAACACCGTATCTCTTGGATTTCATGAAGAAAGATGGAGTGTAAAAATTCTTGGTCCAAGGATCATATTCTTTGATTCTAGGAAGGAAAATCCATTTAAAAAAAAAAAAAAAAAGAAGGAGAGAAGAATTGGAGCAGGAGGTTGGCAACTAATGGTAAGAATAAAAAACACATTCAGTCACCATTCCCTATGACTAGAGATAGTGGTGAGCACACACACTCTTATAAAGAAAAGGACTATCAAAAAATTATGCATATGTGGCCATTTCTGGCTTCAATCTTCAGAATGGAAAATGAGAAAACAATCTAAAAGATACATTGGTGCAATAAACTGGGGATGTCTAAATAAAATGAATAATTATGGATAATGATTACACTTGAATTCAAGTAAAATGAAATGTTTCTCTGAATGAGACAGCAAAGTTTATAAGGTACTTTTAAATACAAGGAATGGAAACAATATTGTGAAACACAAACATTAGTACAGCCTGAAGTCTTCCCAACCAAGTCACTTAGAGACACAGAAACAATGTAGAAAATACTGCAGTTACTGTGCAAAGGACTTTTAGCTGTTACTTATAGTGTACATTCTCTTCTGGATCATCACACAATGTATACAGGAAGTTTCAGTGACCTTAAAAGAAGACCACAGCAGAATTTTATCAGAAATTCCTTTCTTGTAAAGGTTAAATACTTTAAAAAGAAGTTGCTAGAAATCAAGAAGTATCATACTCCTAAATATACAGTACTTTAGTCAAACAAATTTGTGCACATTCTCTGCTAAATGAGAGGCCTTAAACTTTGCATAACTTCTTTTTCTGAAATTATAAGAAAGATTCTAAATGAGTAAGCTGGCTAAAAGAGAGCACAGGGCAAAATTATTTCACATGACAAAGTACACATCCCTATGTTACATTTGGCTAGAAAGTTTCATATTTGTATGTGTGTGTATGGATGTATACTTAAAGAAGAGTAAGAGTATGAGTTAGGTGCTCCAAAAAGAATTACTAAAATTGTTTTGGCCCAATTGTTTCTCTTATATCATAAAGAATATTAAACCCTGCTTTAAACTGTTACTTAATTTATATATCCAAAATTAAACAGTTATACAAGCAAACATGTCCATTGGAAAATCCAAAATAAGACTGGAATTTGAGTAATTAAAAGGTATTAAAAAAAAAAAAAAGTAAGTTCTGGTATGTGGTATTCATTTCAGTTGTTTGCCCACACTCCTGAGAAACTGTATTCAAAACCAAACATATGCCTAAGCTATTGGCTACTTTAGACATATTTTTCTGACCAGTGAATTTTCCTGGGAACTTGTTGGGGGTTTGTTTGTTTGTTTGTTTGTTTGTTTGTTTAAATATGAAAGTTTAATTGAAAGCTGTATATTCTTGTATAAAATGTTAGTTTTGGTGAATTAGTTTATTCTGATGAAAACCAAATTAGTACACATTCAGTAGCACAAATAATTGTAGTCAGACAGATGTTAAACTAAGGGGAAAAAAAGAAAAGTAGAAACAAAAATGTATGTTCTTAGAACAAAATTGGATTGTTGAGAACCAAATTAATTAAGACACTGAAGGACATGAGGAGAAGAAGTTATTTGATTGTCTGTACACTACTGCTTGGAATCTGGATAATAAATACAGGGAACTGGAATTCCTTGTGTATAAGCATAAATTTTACCTAGTTGGTATTATAAAAATCTGGTAGGAAAAGCTGCGTGATTAGAATTTTACAGTAAGTGGATATAACCACTGAGTGGTAGACAAGGGAGAAAGGAGAATGACAGTCTATCTTTAAATAAATAGGTAAAATTTGACTGGTACTTATGAATCAATGCATTTTTGCCCTATATTTTAGGAAAAGATACAACTTCTTTTCAGATCACTGGCTGATGGAAATTAAATACTTTGCATTCAGACAGGAATTATAAAGAAAATGGAGGAAGAGACACCCAGAATTGCAGTATTTACATTCAAGTTTCAAAACAGGTGAGTGGAATTTTTTCTGAAATGTAGTGCATATCAGGGATCAACGTGGCACAGAAAAATCTTCAAAGTTCTGGAAGAATTCAGAGTTCAGAAACATTTAGAGGGGAAAATGGAATAACCTGATAAATGTTCTTTTGTCAGTTTAAAGTTAATCTAAGGCAAACAATAAAATGCTTAACATACCCAACCCAGGTAACTACAGACCAGTCAGTCTCACCTCCATCCCTGGAAAGATGATGGAGCAGCTCATCCTGCAGGTCATCTTTAACCACATGGAAGACAAGAAGGTTATGAGGAGTAGCCAACATGGATTTACCAAGGGAAGATCCTGCCTTATTAATCTGATAGTCTTGTATGAAAGCATGACCAAATGGGTAGATGAGGGAAGAGAAGTGGATGTCATATATCTTGAGTTCAGTAAAGCTTTTGATACTGTCTCCCATGACATCCTCATAGAAACACTCAGGAGATGTGGCATACATGGCTGGTCAGTGAGGTGGATTGAAAACTGGCTCCACAACAGAGTTCAGAGGGTCCTCATCAGTGTCACAGAATCAACTTGGAAGCCTGTGGCAAGTGGTGTCCCCCAGGGATAGGTTCTGGGACCAGTTTTGTTCAACATCTTTATCAAAAACCTGGATGAGGGGGTTGAGGGTACCCTCAGCAAGATTTCTGATGATACAAAACTGGGGGGTTTTGGCCATATCACATCTGAGTTGAAGTGATAAGGCATGGCCAGTCTGGGTCAGGTGGCGTGGCTGTGTCCCTCCCAAGATCTGGCCCAACCCTCAGCATATTCTTGGAGTGGGGAAATGTTGGAAAAGCACAACCTGAGTGCTTGCTCAGCAGTAGCCAAAACACCCAGATACAGTATTGCAAAAACACAGCACTAGAAAGATGTTCTGAGGAGAATTAACTCCATCTTAGCCAAACCAAATACATCTAGTTGTAATTGGAATAGTGTGCTCATTTCTTACCTCTGTAGATAATAAGGGGGTTTCCAAATTTGAAAAAAAGCAGAGAAGAACCACAGAACTAAGTGAAAGCTTGCCTTTATTTCTAGATTCAGATTGCTCCATCTAGTTAGGCAAATAGAAAAAGGTACACTTTTAACAGTTATTAAGATCTCTTTATTTTATAGAGATTTCTCCAATGAGGATTCACTAGGCTCTATGACAGTTGAAATTAATTCCTCTCTGGACGTACCTATTTCTGATTGCACTGATTACAAAGCAAGCTGAGCCAATTTGCTTTAAATAAACAAACACCTAAAGTTAACTGTTTAAAGTTGTCATGGGTTGAAATTACCTCCCAACACAAAGTTGCCAGACCAGCTCAGTTGGAAGCAAATGAAGCTGTATTTACAAGCAAAACCACAATCTAAATTGAAATGCAATTAATATATACAAAATATACAATATTTGCAAGTATACAAGTGTTTACAATTTATAAACAGCACAAGAATCCCCCTGGAATAATCCAGGGGGGTTACAATAGCTTCCCCACTCCCTGCCCCCTTCTCTCTACTTCTCCCCACACGCCTCGTACATAGTGGACAAGAGAAAGAGCAGAGAGTTTGTTAGTACTTACCCAAAACAAAGAACACAGCCAAGGTCAGGAAAGCCAGCAGAAACCAAGAGGTAGTATCTGCCAGAGAGAAGAAGCAGAAAAGTGTACACAACTTTTATGTTTGTTATCTATCCAATGGGATTGTTTAGAACTTATCATTATTTTCCTTTTTACATCCAGTGATGATTTATTAACATTCTACTACTTTCTGTTCAAGATCTGTGGAAGATTTTCCAGGCACAGTCTGAAACTACCACAAAACTGAATCCTGATTATCCTCTTTTTAATGTCCTTACAATGACCAGAAGTTTGCTTATAGAAGGCTCCTCAGTTTAGTTAGCAGACATGTTGTTTAATCTGTTACACATATGAAGCCTAGACACTGAAGGTGAGCAAATGTATTTGGCATCCACCTAGTACCTTAACCATTTTTGGTAGGTCTTTGTGTTTCGCCTTCAATTACTGGTATTTAATTTTGATATTTGAAATTTGATAAGATCATTTAAAGCTATTTAGTCTAGAACTTGTTAGAATTTATTATTTATTTATTATTTAGATTTATTCCCTACTTTTTGTTCTATAAAAAGCAGTCTTCTATTGTTCAACAAATTTTCAGTGCATTATGTCCTTCCTAGCAATTTCTAAGAGAAAACAGTAAGGTTTTCATTTGTTTCTCTTGACTAAAATAAAACACTTAATTTAACTGAGTGCTGTTTTACTGTTTTTCAGAAAGTTTTACTTCAGTGGTTCCACCTGACATATCTGGAGATGCCTACGTCCAGCTGTGGAATATGGCACAAACATACCTGATACTGTGGTGATCAGATCTGTTATGTTCACATAGCCCAGTGCCAGTGATCTACCATCTTCAGTTACAGAATAGCCACATTTGTGCTAATCAGTGTTCTTCACAGGGCTTGTGAGATAACATCTCATCCTAGAATAAGCTCTCCTTGTCTTACTCTGTTGTATTTTATTGATTGTAACATGCCAACAATCTTGAAATCTATATGTGGGTAGACCAGGAATCTAAAGTTAGTTTGGAAGTCTTCACAATTACTTTGGTAAAACCTACTGCACCATCCTTACATATCAAGGTACACTCTGAGCTGTTGTACAAGGAAGACTTAGAAACAAAGAAAAAAGATATTTTCCCTTTTAGGAGAACACTTTTGTTATCTATATATAGACCTTGTAATCCTACTTGCTATATCTCAGTTTAATACTATAAAGTAAATGTGATTAGATTGCTCTCACTGCCAGGCCAGAAGCCATTAGAGCCATTACTCAGCCTCTTGAACTTGCTCCTCACTAATAGAAAATGCTAGCAGATCTTTGACATAGACTTATTTTTTCCTTCTTTTGAAGCATGTAAATGACTCATTAAATCCTTCAGATTCAGACCAAACACTGGTATTAAATCGCTTCTACCTATATCATTGATTGAGTTGAATCTGCTGCTGTTATTCATACCATAATGCAATAATGCCAGCTTCAAAAATGAAAGTACTGGTTGGAGCAAAGTATTCTGGGGCTTGAAGTTCATATTGTAACATGGGAGGCTTCCTGTTCTGGTTGCTGCTTCTGGGTTCTGGGTTTTTGATATTGGCTCTTTTCTGCAGAGATGGCAACAAGTGAAGTGGAAGAGGGGTAGCTGCCGGTTTTCTTTTAGGACTTTTTTTTAAATTTATTTTTCCTGTATTTTGTTACACTTCTGCAAATAAGCTAAGATAAGGTAATCATGCATTGTATTATTAGATTAATTAGATTATCAGCTAAGGTAACTGTGCATTTATGTTATCTCATTTATTCAGTAAACTCTTACCTCTTTACTCTAACCCTGAGTTACTTTCCCCTCACTTCCATTTTGAGGGATCAGGCAGGTTAACCCTTGTGTTAACACACTGCAACCTGCTGCCCCATAATTTTGTCTTCTCTACTATTTTATATTTTATTTCCTCTGTGTTATGTATGGTCAGAAATACCCCTTGTGTGCTCAGAGAACACAATCTGTGAAGAAAAGACTGAGCGAGAGTGAATTATTGTGGTGGGTTGAAAAATTCCCCCCCAACATTAAATTTGCCAGATCAGCTCAGGAAATGGAAGCTGTATTTACAAGCCAAACTACAATCTACAATGAAATGCAATGAATATGTACAAATATACAATATTTAAAATATTTAAAATATTTACAATTAATGAATAGCACAGGGACCCCCTAGCCAAACACCGGGGAAGCTGCAACAGCTTCTCTCCCCCTGCTTCCCCCTTATCACCCTGTACAAAAGGGACAAGAGAAAGGAGCAGAGAGATGTTAGACTTAGCCAAACAATGCAGCCAAGGTCAAGAAGAAGCCAGCAGAAGCACAAAGTTAGTGTCTCCCAGCCCGAGAAGTGAGAAGAGACTGTTTTGACACAACTACTTTAAGTCCCTTATTTCTCCAATGCATTTGTTTAGAACAATCAGTATTTTCCTTTTTACACCCAATAGTGATTTATTTATATTTTACCACTTTGTGTTCAAGACCTGTGAAAAAATTTTAAAGGCATAGCCTAAAACTACCACAGTTACATATTATTTTGTGTCTCAAAAATAGATTCATGGGCATCAGATTAGAAGTAAGGTTGAAAATAAACTTTTAATTTCAGATTTCATTATATCTGTATATCCCCCTCCTCTCTGTTTATTTCATATTTGGATGTTTTAAATGAAGTGAATTCACATTAGAATCATATAATCACTTAAGTTGGAAAAGATCTTTAAGAACATTGAGTCTAACCACTAACTCTGCAAAGTCTGTTGTTAAACCATGTACCTTAGCACCACATTTCTGCATATTTTAAACACCTTCATGGACAGTGATTTAACCACTTCCCTGGGAAGCCTATGCCAGTGCTTGAGAACCCTTTTAGCAAAGAAGCTTCTTCTAACATCCAGTCAAAGCCTCCCCTGTTGCAACTTGATTTTTTTCCTCTCTTCCTGTCACTTGTTACTAAAGAGAAGAGACCAATACCCACAACTCTACAATATCCTTCCAGGTAGTTGTAGAGAGAGAGATAATGTCTCCTCTCATCCTCCTCTTCTCCAGACTACACTATTTCAGTTCCTTCAGCCACTCTTCTTAAGTTGTTCTCCAAACCCTTCACCAGCTTAGCTGCCATTCTCAGAACACACTTTAGCACTCCTTATCTATCTTGTAATGAGGGGCACAAAACTGAATACAGTATTCAAGCTATGACTTAATCCTGTTTAGTAGAAGGTCCTAGTTGAATCTCATATATCTGGGCTTGGCCCATCAATACAGGCTGTCCAAGTCTCTCTGTAGAGCCTTCCTACCCTCAATCGGATCCACACCCACTCCCAACTTGTCATCAGCAAATTCACCCTCCTCATCCAGATCATTAATACAGATATTAAAGAGAAGAGGCCCAAATATTGAGCCCTGAGAAACACCACTTGTGACCAGTCTCCAACTGGATTTAACTTCATTTACCACCATTCTTTGGACCTGTCCCTTCAGCTACTGTTTTTCTTTTCCCACCTAACCAACTTATTAGCAGCCAGTGTCTCCAGAAGGATGCTGTGGGAGACAGCGTCAAATTCTTACAGTCCAGGCAAAGAGCAACAACAACCTTTCCCTTATCCACTAAGGGGGGATCCACCATGTTGTAGAAGATCAGGTTCATCAAGCAGGACTTGCACTTCATGAACCCATGCTGGCTAGATTGATTACCTAGTTGTCCTTCATGTGCTCCATAATGGCACTCACAGTGATCTTCCCTGGCACTCAAGATGATCTTCCCTGGCACATGCATCCAGCCTTTCTTATAGATGGGCATCACATTTGCCAATCTCCAATCACCTGGGAGCTCCTTACTTAGCCAGGACTGCTGGCAAATGATGGAACTAGCTCTCAATTTCCTGGGGTGTTTGCTACCCAGTCCCATAGACTTGTGCACATCTAAGGAATGCAGCAGGTTATTAACCATCTTCTCTGGAACTATGGAGTCTTCATGCTACTCCTCAGCCGTATCTTCAAGCTCAGAGGGTTGTGTACCCAGTGAACAACTGGTCTTACTACTAAAGACTGAGGCAACGAAGGTATCAAGCCCCTCAGGCTTTTCCTCATCCTGGACCATTTTGTTACCGCTTGCATCCAGCAAAGAACAAAGATTCTCCTTAGTACTCCTTGTTTGCTAATTTATTCGTAGAAGCATTTATTCTTGTATTTAACAGTTGAAGCCAAATTCATTTCTAATTGGATTTTAGTGTTCCAGTTTTCCCCCTGCATAGCCTCACGACAACTTTTTAGTCCTCACAAGTGGCCTGCACCTTCTTCCAGCAAACACAGACTCTCTTTTTCTTCCTAAGCTGCAAACAAACGCCTCCATTCAGGCAGGCCAGCCTTCTTCCCCACCAGCTTGTCTTTTGATACATGGTGATTATGTATGCCTGTGCCTTTAAAAGTTCACTTTTGAACAGTGTCCAGACTAGCTTCTGAAATAGACTGCCTGTTGAAGCCTAAAGTGGCAGTTCTGTTGACACCTTTCTTTATTTTCTAACAGCTAAGATCTCTATCATTTCATGATTGCTGTTCCCAAGACAGATCCAAACTATTACATCATCCACAAGTCCTTCTCTGTTTACAAACAAGTTCAACAGGGCACCTTCCCTGGTTGACTCTGTCACCAGCTGTCTCAGGAAGTTATCCTCAATGCACTAGCAACCTCTGGGATTGTTACCTCTCTGGTGTATTTTATCTCCAGCTGGGAAGCTGTAGGGAAGCTGACATTCCCCATGAGAACAAGGACAAGTAACCGCAAGACTTTTCCAAAACGCCTAATGAATATTTAATCTATTTCTTCACCCTGGCTGGGTGATCTACAGCAGATTTCTACCAGGTCCTGTTGTCCTTCCCCCTGATTCTTACCCATAAATATTCAGTCCTACAGCCATTAAGTTCAACACAATTAACATGTTTCTTGGCATATAGGGTCAACCCACTGCCTCTTCCTTCCTTTCCTGTCCCTACTGAAGTGTTTGTAGCCAATGATTGCAGCACTCCAGCTTTCTGTGATGGCCATTATATCACAGTTTTCCTGACAGACAGTGGCTTCTAGCTCCTCCTGTTTGTTTACTCCTGTTTTGTGTCAGTTCATTTGGTCTGATGGTCTTCCCACCTTTTTGCAGGGAAATGTACTAATTCCTATGTGACTACTCTCAGGCACTCCAGTGTTTACTAACACGCTAATAATCCTTGCATCTTTGCTGCTGTGGATCTACATTCCCTATCCCCACTGAACCGTCAGACTAAAAGACCCCATTAGCACATCATTCTTTAAATATTGGTGTGCTGCACTCACACTTATTTCTAACCAGTCTGAGTTTGTGTCCTCTGTTCAAATCTAGTTTAAAGCTCTTTCAATAAGTCCTCCTAGCTCCAGTGCTAGGATAGTTTTTCCCTAAAAGGGAAATATGCCCTTCTTTCAGTAACTAACAACAACAAAAAAATACTCATTGCCTTTCCTTATCATATTTGTAGAATCTGAATTATCTCTCAGACTTCTACATACTCTGTCAAATTTCACTAAGATTGGCCAGAGGGTTGAACAATACTGTCAAGACGTGGACCAGTTCAGTATCACACAGTGTGGTATGCTTTTAGCGCTTTAGTGAAGAAACAAGTATGCAAGTATGTGGACTTACTGCATGTTCTGGCGAAGTCTCTGGGTAAAAACACATTTTCTTATTTTTCTTACTACAGATTTTTCATTCTGAACCTAATGACATGTTAAATCACCACAATAGTTTCTGAGAGTGACACAAAAATGATGCAACAGCATAATGCAATAGAAGGATAATTAGCATATGGCTTTGTTCTATGATGAAGTAGCACTCCAGTTCCCCAAGGTTGAGAGTCACTGCTGTAAATATTCTCTTACTAACACAGGAGATATCTGTCACTTTCACCTGCGGGAATGTTTTCTTGGGATTACTCAAGGCTTCGCTTAAAAAAATGTCTGTTTGCCCCTTGTGCCAAAAGTATTTCTTCAGGGTCCTAGCACCTGAGAGTCATTGAGTAGAGAGAAAACTAATCCCGACTAGTTGCTATTACAGAAACAACGAAGGGAAGAAAATGGGATACTAATGGGGAGAAGATGCAGTGTGGAATAACATACAGATGATGAAAATATTGGAATTTTAGGGTTTCTTTCTTTTTATATTTCAAGCTGAAGATAATGAATAGAAAGGAATGTGTTTTGCCAATGAAACAAGATGTCTGATTTGATTCTATTGTTTTAAAAAGCACAATAAAACATCAGAAATATTATACATAAACCTTTGAGACACTGATTTCAGAGTTATGGCAGTTTGAGGTTGGGTGCCTTTAAGAAACTACAAAGATGAAGACCTCTAGAGGCTAGAGGAGGTGGACTGGAAAAGCAGCTATAAAACTGGCTGCAGAGTCTGTTTTGGCAAACCTGTCAATCAAGCCTGGAGCAGCTTAACTGGGGCTTAGAGCTGCCAAGCCAAATTTTTGCTACATCACAATGATGTGGTATGGAGGGTAAAGAGTCATGGTGTTGAGGGGGCATGAAGGCTTGGATTTGTTGGCCTGGTTTGAAGGGAGATTTGTGGGAAGCTTTGGTTTAATGACCTTCTCTGTTAAACCCAGGCTATGGATCTTGTCTGTTTTACATGCTTTGTACTGTTGTATAGTTGTGAATAGCATTTCCATTGAAACTTTCCAATTATACCCAATTTTTTGTGTGAGCATTTTTCTTTTACCCCCTTTTGGAAGAGGTAAAAGAGCAATCTGTCTCACTGTAAACTAATACAAGAGCGTATGAATTTCTACTAGAAATGTCCTAACTAGCCACCCCCACTCTGTAAGACAATTTACTCATTCCATAGATAAGTCCAGCTGCAGTCCATTATGGAAGTTCCACTATAATAGTTATGTCTTCCTTAATAAAGTTTAAATACCTTGACGTCTTTGACATCTGCTGTTCTGAGATCTTTTTGTGATTGGTGCTTGCGTAGTTCCTGCGTGGGTAAACTGAGGCATGGCATGATTCTGGTGACAAGGGAAGCAGGCTCAGGCACTCTGGCTGTCTAGGTGCTGACTTCTCTGGCTTGCACGTATATCCCAGGTTCTGGACCAGAAAGTTGGGGCAGGGCTTGAAGCAAGGCTTCAGCATGAGCAAGGCAAGGCTAGGCTACCTAGCCACTTGTATNACCTCATTAATGTTTATAAATATGTAAAGGATGAGTGTCAGGATGATGGAGACAGACTCTTCTCAGTGTTATCCAATGACATGACAAGAAGTAACAGGTGAAGGTGAAGGATAAGAGGTTCCACATAAATAAAAGGGAAAGCTTTTCCCTTCTAAGGGTGACAGAACACTGGAACAAGANCAGATAAACATCTTGTTTACCAGACAAGCAAGGGTCCTGTCCCCTTTGTTCGTTTTCCTGCATTGCCCTGTTTTTGTGGCAGGAAGGAGGGGAGAGAAAGGGACCTGTCTAAACATCTTGAGGCCTGTCTGGATTTGTAGTGGGCCATGTGTCATGACCTTACCACCACAGAGACCTGGGGTACCTAGTGGTACCATGAGCCAGCAATGTGCCTTCATGTCTGAGAAGGCCAATGGCATCCTGGGGTGTAGTAGAAAGGGTCCATCACAGAGCAACAAAGATGACTAAGGAAATATAACATTATGAGGAAAGGATGAGGGAACTGGATCTCTTTAGCTTGGAAGAGACTGAGAGACAACCTCATTAATGTTTATAAATATGTAAAGGATGAGTGTCAGGATGATGGAGACAGACTCTTCTCAGTGTTATCCAATGACATGACAAGAAGTAACAGGTGAAGGTGAAGGATAAGAGGTTCCACATAAATAAAAGGGAAAGCTTTTCCCTTCTAAGGGTGACAGAACACTGGAACAAGATGCCCAGGGAGGTTGTGGAATCTCCTTCTCTGAAGGCATTCAAAGCCTACCTGAATGTATTCCTGTGTGACCTGCTCCAGGTGATCCCTCCTCCAGAGGGGTTTGACTAGATAATCTTCCATGGTCCTTTCCAACCCCTAACATTCTGTGATTCTATGATTCTGTAAAATGCCTTGTGATCATCACAGCTCTGAATGTTGTATCTTAATTTGAATCTTTCTTTTTTTCTTTAATATGTCTTACACCTTTTCAATTTCAATGAATATTTTTAAAAATTTTCAATAAATAATTATTTTTCCTTGTAAATATTATCTTTCCTGAATCATGAAATCATGAAATCATGAAAATCAAAATCTACATTGCAACCTTTATGTGCTTTTATAGAACCCCCACTTAAAACTCTACCTCTATGTGATATTTGCAATTCATTGCCATCTAGTATTGTTTAATGATCAGTAGAGCTGTTGGTCTATTGGAATCATGAAAGGCATTCGAGACTGTCTTGCATGATGTTCTTACTTCCAAGATTGTGAGACATGGACCTGATGGATGGACCACTTGGTGGATAAGGAATTGTCTACATGATTGCATTCAAAAAGTTGTGATCAATGGTTCAATGTCCAGGTGGAGAACAGGGACAACTGGAGTTCCTCACGGGTCTGTCCTGCATCCAGTGTTCTTTACATCTTTCTCTGAGACACAGACTGCAACATTGAGTGCACCCTTAGCAAGTTTGCTGATGACATCAAGCTGTGTGGTGTAGTGGACTCATTTGAGGGAAGGGATGCCATCCAGAAGGGTCTTCACAGGCTTGGGAAGTCAGCCAGTGGGCATGAAGTTCAAAAAGTCTAAGTGCAAGGTCCTGCTTCTGATTGGGCCAATCCCAGGCACAAACACAGGCTTGGTGCAGAGCAGGTAGAGAGTAGCCTTGAAGAAAAAACACTTGGAGGTATTGATTAATGAAAAGCTCAACATGCTCAGGAAGAGTGCTCATGCAGCCCAGAAGGCAAACAACATGCTGAGCTGCCTCAATAGGATTGTGGCCATCAGGTCAAGAGAGCTGATTCTTCCTTTTTACAGCGCTCTTGTGAGCCCCGACCTTGAAAACTATGTCTGTTTCTCGTGTCCCCATCATAATATGGTGTGGTGGAGGGTGCATGTACCAAGAGTTATGTCCCAGATATTGCCAAAATATGTCTCTACATGTTTTGGTCAAAACCCCTCTTCCCCCTCCCTTCTGGAGTTGGGGAAGGGGAGTGGGGTGGGGTGGGGATTTTGGCACCAAATAGAAAAAGGAACAAGATATCAGCAAGTCTAGGCAAACAATTTGCCAGGGTATTTTTTCAACATTTGTGATAAACAAGGTTCACATGATTTATTTGTGCTTGCCTTGTGCACTGCATATGCATACACAATATTTGGTAAAATGCCACGTTATTGGTTAACTATTCTGTGGACAAGTTTTGCTATTGGTCTAGTATTGATTTTGGCAAATGTTAAATTGGATTTGTTTTGGTAAACAAGTGCTCATGCTTTTGACATATTTACTCCACACTCCACATTGCTGGAAAGCCTGCCCATAATCCACGAACTGTTCATCCCAAGATTCGAACCAGGGTCCTGACTGCTTCTCTCTGGACTGCAAAGAAGCCATTTGTCTGAGAGCACTGCCATGCCATTGGTGGCTGCAAGCCCAGACATCTTTATCCATTGCCTGGCTTCAGGCAACACTGTACTGGGTGCGGACTTCACAGACCATATCCCATGATCAGTGACCCGAGCTAGCCATTGCCCAGCTCGTCACTGAGCAAGGGAACTGCTGTAGTCCATACACACTACTCATCGCGGACTGCTACAGCCCCGCAAGCGGGGATCCCACAAGCCTCATCCAGCTGGCAGCTGTTCTAGCTGAACCCTGCAAGCCATGCAGTTTCCCCCAACAACCCCCCCCACCTTGCTGAGGAGACATTTTGCCATCCCCTGCAAATCCTTGGCAGCAAGGCTTTCCCCCAAACAGGAAGAACTTACTCAAGCAACATGGACTAAGCTGCAAAAGCTCTGAAAGTTTTTGCCAGGAAGGCACAGGAAACTTAACTCTGGCAAAGATAGCAACTTCCTGGCACAGCATTCCACATGGTTGGCGCCATTTGGCTTTGATTATTAAGGCACATCCATGGTGTAATTACTGGATTACAAACACAGTGCACCAGAAAGAGTCCAGAAGAAGTCCAAATTTGTGAGAAAACCAAGTATTTTCTTATAAAAGTTTCTGTAAAAGTTTGTGCCAGGCTACTCTGTTTTGTGGACCTGGTGGCCACTAGTCAGTTCTCTCTTCCAAACTAAGTACTGTTTCCAAAATTTCCAAATTTTCTAATGTGTCTAAATTGTTCAAATTGCTTATAAATATACATTCTGTAGAGATGGTTTGTGGTGAATGCCGCAAGATTATATTCTAAATAGTGGCTACATGTCCCTACATGTTCAGCTGGAACCCCCTCTGCCCTCTCCCCTCTGGAGTGGGGGGGGAAGTCTTAGTGCCACTTTGTCTGGGTAGACAATTTCCTGAGCCCTTTGGGGCAAACAAAGCTCAGGTGACATGCTCATGCTGGCTTTGTTAGTGGTTATGCTCACACTATATTTGGTGAAACATCATTTCATTGGTTAATTGCTCTGCTTACAAGGATGCTCACAGGACCAGCGTTCGTGCGGCAAATATTAAATAGGGGTTGTTTGGTAAACCCCGTGTTCCGTGTTTCCGTGCCAAGTATCCGTGCTCTGTGCTCCGTTTTTAAACTCGTGCTTGTTCCCATGTGTGTGCCCATGTTTGCCTCGTGCCTTGTGTTGCTGAAAGATCCGCCTTTGCCCGGGACTCGAACCGGCATGTTTGAGTGCATCGCCGCAAATCGCCGCCTTTTGCCCAACAGACCAGTGAGCACACCGCCCGTCCTGGATCGCTATAGCCACCCTGAGGTGGAGACATCATTCCGGCAAGGACCGGCACCCCCCAGCTAATCTCTGTAGACCGCGGAAAAGGTCGCTACAGCTTCGCAGAGGAGCCACTTTTGGCCATATCCTGTGACCACAGCGACAAGACTTTTCCCCTGGAGCGGCAAGCTTGTTT
>VXBD01010812.1:62977-73926 GCA_013399975.1 Indicator maculatus | reverse complement strand
AGCTGAGCACACAGCACTTGGGGAGCCCCTGCCAGGGCTGGTTTGCAGCAGCACCCCCTGGCAGAGTTTCCTGCTCCTCTGGGTACGTACAGCTGCTGACCTGCCTTTGGCTTCCCTTCATCTAGTGGAGAGGCAATTTCAGCCTCTGTAATTAATGATTCTCTCCTGCCAGGGTCTTGGGTGAAGCATCAGCACAGGAAATTGGCTGGGCTAAGTGGTGTCTGTGCTTGGATCCTGCCTGCAAAGGCAGACCTGAGCCAGCTGAGATGGATTGTAGCTTGGCTGCTGAATTCATTTTTCATCCTCCAGCCTGAAGGCAGAGATGGGAATAGCTCCTGTGTAATCTGAGCTGCACACTTACCATGCTCCTCCCCTGCCTGGAGCCTCATCTGTGGCAAATACCTCACAGACTGATGGAGAAACACCAAGGCTCCTTGGTCTGTGGCCCTGGGGGTTACCTGTGCTTGGATTTTGTGATGGCATTTGGGGACCAGGTGGTCCAACACTGCTCCCCGGGGAGATGACAGGGTGTGGAGGTAATACTTACAGAGCAAGAAGGCTGCTAGAAGGTCACACAACTGCTCTGGCCTGACCTGGGGTTTGGCTAATGTCCCCAGCTCATCCTGACCATTGGTTTGGGGATTCTGTCAGGCTCCCAGGCAGTGCTGGTGTGCACTACGGTCATTGCTTCAGGAAAAAAGCCAATTTGTTTAGCCTGTAGTGAAGCATGAGATGAAACATGCAGCAGGCTGCTTGTTGTTTAAGGGATACTCCTGTTTCTGAGCCCCTGTGCTCACCTACTGCATCCTTTTGCAGGAATCTGGGTGTTGGCTGAATCCTCACCACTGCCATTGGGGTCAAGCCCTTCTCTGGGGCTGGCTGCTGCTGCAGGAGGAGCAGGGAGCTGAGCAAATGACTGCTGAGCTGAGTTGCTAATTCTCTGGAGCTGTGTCTGCACAACCTGGCTCTGGCTCTCCAAATGCTGTTGCAATGCAAGTCATAGAATGAGAGAAAGGTTTGGGTTGGAAGGGACCTTAAAGATCATCTAGTTTCAACCCCTCTGCCATGAGCAGGGACATCTTCCATTAGCTGAGTGGTGTGAAAGGGCAGGTCCTGGTGTGCAGAGCAGTGCTGTGAATCAGGGGGTGGTTTTGCTGTGGAAAATGGTTGTGTGCTTTGGCTTTGCATCACTCAGAGGTGTCTGTGGACTGTGCAGGTGGGGGAGTTCTGCTCTCTCCTCAGCCAAGGGTTTGCAGATCAGCAGCAAGCTCCCAAAGCATGGAGAAACTACAGCTGATGGGAACTGCTGGCAAAGAAATTCCAGAATCCATCCAGGTGTGGTGTCTGCTTTTGTTTTCATCCCATGTGTTTGCTTTGGAAGGGAGTAGTGGTAAAAATGTGCTGGCCAGGATGGGACACACTGGGTGCTAGAATGCAGCTCAGGACAGGCTTTTAGAGCAGACATGTGGCCAATGCCTCATCCCCTTCCTGCTGCTCCTCCAGGAGCTGCTCTGGGAGATGCTGAAAGGCTGGGAAAAAGGGTAGGGCAGGTTTTGACCTGTTTTTTATTCTCCCCAGAGCCAAACACTCTCCAAATTGCCATGCAGAGTCCAGCCTGGTCTGGCTGGCAGCTTAGGTCCTGTGGGGCTGCAGTGCTCCACTTGAGAGTGCCACCAACACAGCAGCTCTGTTCTCTGTGCCTGCAGAGAGAGCAAGCAAAACCTCCTAGGGTGGATTTGGAGTGATGAAGGTGTGGGTTTCCTCCCTGCTTTCCTCTCTCTCTCTGTTACTTTCTCTGCTGCTCATCTGCCTTCCCCATCACCTCATCTCTTTTTTCCTTGCTCCTTCCTTCCCCTGTAGCTACTGCTTGGTAGGTGGCTGTGCTCACATCTATCTCAGAGGTTCATCAGTGTCACCTCCTGCCATGGCCATGTGTGGTACAGATAAGGCAGTCTGATGAGCTGAGCTTTGAGCTCTGATTTTCTAACCCTGGCTCCTTTGCTGGCCTTAAGCAGGTGCCTTAGAGCAGGGCTTGGCTTCCTCACTCACAGGCTGAGACCCTTGCTAAAACAGCTCACAAGGAGTGCCTGGTGGATCAAGTTCAAGGCAAAACAGTTGAAAATGAATTATTCAGACCTGCTGGCCAGCAACAAGCTGCTGGAAGCAGTTGGTTATCTCTTGAGGCTCCATATGCTAAGTGGAGAGCATCCCCTTTCCCTGCAGAAGCTGAGCTGAGAGGCTGGCCAGCCAGCCCCAGCTCCCAACAAGCTGGGGCATTAAAACCAACCCTTCACCTTACCAGGACAGCTGTGGAGGTGCTGCCTGTTCCCCAGCCCTGGAAAGAGATGGGCTTCTGCACCCTGCTGGCAGAGCAGTTTGACCCTGTGATGGTGCTGGGGACACTAGGGACAAGCCACCTCTGCCTACAGTTCCTTCTGCCCTTGGTGCCTCACTTTGAAGGTGCTTCCATTTGCTGTTGTTGGCAGAGAAGGGCATCCTGGAGGCCAGACAAGCAGCTTCCCTTTGCATGGATGAACCTCTGCCAGCCCACTGTGAAGGAAGGAGCAGATCTGCTCAGGTCCCCCCGAGGAGGAAAGATGCTGATTGCCTTCAAACAGGGTTTGAGGCTCTGCCTGTGTGAGGGACAAAGGGTGTGCTGCAGGAGTAGCTTTTCCTGGCATTGCAGCTCATCTCCTTCATAAATCTCTTGTAACACCTCCCCACAGAGAGGCCCTGAAGAAATTGGCTAACCAGGAGAAAGTCAAGACCAAAGATAAGCCTCCTAATCCATTACCAGCAGATGCAGTCAGACTCTCCATCTGCTGTCAAAGGCTCCTGCAACAGACAACTGGGAGCCAGCCACCCGCTGCCTGCCTGCACAGATGCTTGGTCACTGCTCTGCCTTCACTGCCTCCTGCTAGATTCAGCCTGGTGTCACCTTAGATTAGCTGGGCTCATGTTCAAAGCCTGAGCCTCCTCTTGGAACCAGCCAGGTAGAGCTGATGGGCACCTTGGCTGCAGAGCAAGCCCCAAGTGGTTTGCAGAGCTACAATCCACAGAGGGCTGTGAGCTCTGCTATGGAAATGAGAGCCCTTGCTCAGCCAGGGCTGCTGTTGAGTGTCTGCAGGAGGAGGAGATGGAGAGCAGCTCTGGTGGTTGGGGTTTGTCAGTGACATGGGTGGCAGCATTTAGCTGCCTTTCCCCCTCCCCTCTCTGTGTTTGAGCCAAGGGGCTCTGGGGGGGGTGAGCCCCAGCAGCCTGGCAGTGCCTGGGCAGTGCTGGGGTGTGTGTCACCTCTCAGTGGATGCTCACCTGCCTTGGAGGATTTGGTGGTCTAAGCTGAGGAGCCTGTTTTGCAGGTAGGGATCAAAGGTGTTCCCCAGCTTCTTGAAATGGCCTCAAGTCGTGCCAGGGGAGGTTCAGGTTGGATATCAGGGAACAGTTCTTCACAGAAAGGGTTACCAAGCACAGGAACAGGCTGCCCAGGGCAGCAGTGGAGTCACCATCCCTGCAGGCATTTAAAAGATGTGTGGTGCTGAGGGATGTGGTGCTGAGGGATGTGGTTTAGTGGCAGTGGGTCAGCAGCAGTGGTGGCAGTGTGAGCTCTAGGTGAGCAGCTGGACTTGATGAGCTCCAAGGTCTCCTCCAGCCTCAGCAGTTCTATGATTCCATGGTGGTGTCTGAGCATGCAGCTGAGATTTGCAGGCAAGGCTGTGGTGTGCAGTCACCCCTCCTACAAGACCAGCATTCCTGCACTCCTGCTCCTTGGGTTGGTCACCACAGAGTCCCAGATTCCTGAGGTTGGAAGGGACCTCTGGAGGGAAAACCCCCTGCTGAAGTAGGGCCACCCACAGCAGGCTGCCCAGGACTATGCCCAGCTGGCTTTTGGATATCTTCAAAGATCCTCCACTACCTCTGCCCTCCTCAGATGATCAGCATAGTTTATGGCTGACTCCAACAGCCTGAGAATCTCTCCTTGGGAGGCTGATCCAGCTGAAGGTGTCCCTGCTGAGTGCAGGTGGGTTGGCCTAGATGACCTTTGGAGGTTCCTTTCAACCATTCTGTGATTCTATGGACCCTTGTACCCAAGCTACAGAAGCTTTGCCTCTGTTAGTGGCCCTCATTTGTCTTGGTGGTGGTGATGGAGATCTGGAGTGGAGGAGTCACTGGAGCAAGTGCAGAGGAGGGCAGCAAAGCTGTGAAGGGCCTGGAGGCCCTTTGAGGAGCAACTGAAGGAGATGAGGATGGTTAGTTAGGAAAAGAGGAGGCTGAGGGCAGACCTCCTGGCTCTCTACAGCTACCTGAAAGGATGTTGTAGAGAGGCTGCTGCTGGCCTCTTCCCACAGGTAGTGATGGAACAAGAGGGAATGGCCTCAAGCTATGACTAGGTAGGTTTAGACTGGACATTAGGAAGAAAAAAATTTCCCAGCAAGAGTGGTCAGGGATTGGAATGTGCTGCCCAGGGAGGTGGTGGAGTCACCAACCTCTGGATGTGCTTAAAGGTGGTTTGGATGTGGTGCTTGGGGATATAGTTTAGGGGTGAGCTCTGTAGAGCAGGGTTCTGGGTTGGACTTGGTGATCCTGAGGGTCTTTTCCAACCTGAATGCTTCCTGTGATTCTGTGAGTTGCTGGAGGTCTGTCATCAGTGCTCCAGGTGTCCAACATGGGCACAGTTTGGCCTCTTCCAACCGCATCATCCTTCCCCCATCAGCTGCATATCGAAGCTGGGAGACTCCACAACGTTTTCTACTTCTTCCTCCCTTCCTTTTTTTTTCTTTTCCCCTTGTTCAGAGCAAAAAGCTGCCCCAGGTAATTTCAGGATTCCACAAATTGAGCTAAAGAGTGAAACTAACAGCAGGGAGAGAATGGTTTAATTTAGGAACTGCTTTTCTATAAGGTAATTATTCCTTTAAAAACCTGGGATTTGCTACAAAGTAGCACAATTACTTTGTTTTCCCCATTATGGCTGCAGAATGGAGCACTCCTTTAATTAGTAAACATTTGGCCTGCCTTTAAATAGGCTTTTAATTACCATTAAGAGGACACTGTCAAGGTGCCTTTCATCATTTGGAATAGACCTGGATGGGTTTTTTTACCCCTCGCTGTCAAATGTGACTCTTTGGGTTTGATTGGCTGCTCCAGACAAAAACTGGAGAAGCTGTTTCCCTAAAATAGGCTGGTCTGGAGGTTTGGAGCTGAGCTGTGCTCTCCAAGCGTGCTGAGGGATGTAGCTTGTTGGCAGGGGGGGCTCCTGGCTGCTTTGCCTCACACTGCTGGGCTGTGGGGTGGTGGAGGTCTCCCTCCCCCTGTGTATTGCCACCCCCAGCTCATCACCTGAGGACACTTTGGGCTTGGTGGCAGCTGTCCTGACCCAGCCAGCCCTCAGGGTCACCCTGTGCTGGACAGCCTGTGCTAACCCAGCCACTTTTGCCCCACAAATCACCCCCTGGTGATCAGGACCCTCCCTGGTGCAGCAGATGCCTGCACTACAGCTTTACAGCTCCCAGCTGCTCCAAGGAGCAGCTCTCCTAATAAATCACTGGAGCTCTAACTGAGCTTGATGTGAGCTCCAGGAGGAGATCCAGCTCTGGGCTAGTCCCCAGGCTGCTGCCTGCCTTTAGACATGCAGACTGCTCCTGCCCCAGGCTGCCAGATGCTGTTGGCAGAGGCCAAACTCGATTAACCCCAGGCAGTGCTGGAGTGCTGCTGGTCCCCCCTCCCCCCCTCCCCCCAGCCCTGTCTGGTGTGAGGGAGGTTGGGCATGACCACGGTGTTGGGAGATGATAAATGAGGCTCTGAGCAGCAGTCCCAAGTGTGGCACAGGCTTTTTTTTTTCCTGCTTTCCCCTGCTCTGCCTCGCAGGAGCTGAGCTCTTTGCTCCCCTTTCAGAAGGTTCTCTAATTGAAATAGATGGAAGCTGCTGCAGGCAGAGGCAGCCTGGCTTGAGCAGAGGCTTCCTGGGATGTCCCTAAAGGGAAAGAAGTGACAGAAAACCCCAGAGCATGGGGCAGCAGTGCCAGTGGCAGCTCCCAGGGCTGTGTGACACAGAGGGGGGTCACGGAGGGCACCTGCTGGCCCTTTCTGCTGAGGCTGAGGCTCTGCTCCCCAGGCCCCTCACAGGCTGACCAAGCAGACTGAGATGCCTCTTGTTTAATTTCTGTTTGTGTTTCAGACATCATTGCTGCTCTCTGAGGAGCAGGAGCTGCAAGGAATTAGAACACCCAGTGCCCTCTGCTTCAGTATTGCTGACTTTGCTCTGCTGGGTGTGAGCAGGCTTCCCTGCCACGTCCTCCTCCAGCCACCTCTTAGGTTCCTCAGGTTTTCTCCTTACTCTCCTCTTTCTTTTCCCTTCCATCCCACCCTCTGCTTGCCCTTTTCTCCTCCTGCTTGCTCTCAGCTCCCTACCAAGTCCTTTCCTTCCCCTGCAGTGACTGTCACCCTGCTGTTTGACTTGAGGCAAGGTATGAGTTTTCCTGTCCCCCAAGCAGAGGGAGATGTGCAGTGAGGGGGAGGTGTGGGGATGGCTCAAGCTGGTTCACAGCCTCAGCAAGCCAAGCTGCACAGCAGCCATGGCCTCCCATCCACCTCCTTGCTGGGAGCAGTTGCTGCACAGCTCATCCATCCACCTTTCCTGAAGGGAAGTGATGCCCTGTCCTGCCTCCCACCTCAGCACTGGCTCCAGTTTCCAGGGAGACAGCTGCTGGGAAAGCAGTGGAAGCTCTGGAGCTGGCAGGATTGCACAGCTCAGCATCAGGCAGTGATTGTCCAGGGGTCCCCTCTGCCCAGCCTGTATCCCACCTGTTGGGGGGACAGAGGGACCCACTGCCCTGGGAGCAGCTCCTGCCTGTTTTTCCTGCTCAGTGAGGCTGTGTGACAGCTCCCTGGGCAGAGGGGACAGTGATGTAGGAGCTGACCTTTCCCTGGATCCCTCCTTGGGGCCATGGATCCTCTTTGCTTTGCAGGATCAAAGGCTGGAGAGGGCTGTGATGGGAGCAGGGCAGGTGTGCTGTGTCCATGACTGTGTCCCCTGGAAGGATGGATGCTGGGATGGAAGGGTAAAGCCCTGGGAATGGGGCTGCCCTGCTGCTGCTCCTTGCCCTGTCTGCAGTGCAATGGGAGCCCAGGTGGTCATGAGACAGGTCTCCTGAGCTCCCCACCTTGCTTTGGACTCAGCAGCTCCTTCCAGACCATCACAGTCTCACAGTATATCAGAGGCTGGAAGGGACCTCAAGAGTTCATCAGGTCCAAGCCCCCTGCCAGAGCAGCATCCCTCAGGGTAGTCTGCACAGGAATACATCCAGGTGGGTTTGAAAGTCTCCAGAGAAGGAGACTCCACAACCCCCCTGGGCAGCCTGCTCCAGGGCTCTGTCACCCTCACTGTAAAGAAGTTTCTCCTCCTGTTGAGATGAAATCTTCTCTGTTCAAGTTTGAACCTGTTGTTCCTTGTCTTATCACTGTGAACCACTGAAAAGATCCTGGCCCCCTCCCCTTGACACCTACCCCTCAGCTATTGATAGACATTGATCAGATCCCTTCTCAATCTTCTCTTCTCCAGACTACACAGCCCCAGGGCTCTCAGTCTCTCTTCATGGGGGAGATGCTCAAGTCCCCAAATCATCCTCCTGGCTCTCCCTTGGATTCTCTCCACCAGGTCTCTGTCTCTCTTGACTTGGGGATCCCAAAACTGGACGCAGTATTGCAGGTGTGGTCTCAGCAGGGCAGAGCAGAGAGGTAGAAGAACTTCCCTAGACCTGCTGGGCACACCTTGCTTGGTGCATCCCATGTTCACTGCCTGGGGAAGGGGGCAGCTGGCTGTGGGGCCAAGGTGCTGACTGTCCCTAAATCATGGCAACCTCCTGGCACCTCTGCCCATTGGACATCCTGGGGAGGGAGAGGGTGGAGAGGATGCTGCCCTCCAGAAGGAGCATTTCCCTTCTCCCCCCCCTTGCCATCAGGTTTTATTAATGCCTGGCTCAGTGAAGTCTCTATTAATAAAGGCTCCAGGAGCTGGCTGGTAAGCTGGGTAATGAGATGCTCCACCTGCTGTTCCTGTGCTGCTGTGATTGTGTTTGGAGGACAAAATTCTATGTGGATTAATTAGAGTGAAAAACAAAAGGGGGAAGAAAAAAAAACCAAAACAAACCAAACAAAACAAAAACAAGCCAAAAACCAAACCACCAAACCAAACAAAAAGGGGTGGGGGAGAGAGTGTTTGAATTCTTTACTAGTTTCCAGGAGACAAAGCAGTCATTGCAAGTGTCTGGTTGCAGGTGTTTGGAGAGGGGATGCTCCCTCCTCTAGGCAAGGAGCAAAGTCTGGTTGTTTGCTGGTGTTGGAGGAAATTTATCAACCCTCAGGAACACCAAGTGCAGCTCCAATTGCTCCTGGATTTGCTGATTGCCATTTTCTCCTCTCAGATCTGGAAGTTCAGAAGGGCCTGGTGGCTCCCAGCCAGCTTTGACATGGGCCAGTGTGGGAGCAGGGGGTGCCTGCAGTGTGCTCTCCCCTTGTGTGGCAGTAAATCTAAAGGGGCAAACCCCCCAACCTTTGTGCCCTGAGGAGCTGCCTGTTCTTGGCCAGCTTCCCAGCCCTGCCAGAGCCCCCCTGGGTCACACAAATGCCACTGTGGGTTCCTCCTGCTCCCTGTTTCTGGGTGCCCATCATACTGAGGGATCCTGAGCCTGAAGCCAAGGGAATCCCCCTGGCACAGGGACCAGTGCCCTCAGATTTTGTTCCTGAGGGACACATCTGGGGCTCTGCCCCATGGCTGGATCCAACCCCAGGAACAAGTCACCATGTGCCATGTCCCAGCCATCCATCCATCCCACTGTGCCAGATGTGGCTCTTTGGTGGCATGGTTTAGCTGATGTCCTGGTGCTAGGTCATAGGCTGGACTTGCTGATCTCAGAGGTCTTTTCCAGCCTCCACTAATTCTGTGGTGATTCTGTGTTGGGGTTTGGTGGCCAGGGTGGCTTGGGCAACGTGACCCAGCCATGCTCTTCCAGTGTGGGAGTGAAGGATTGGTCTAAAACCAGGTGCTGAGATCCTGGCTTCTTTCACAGACTCTCTTAGCTGATGGATCAGTTAAAATTCCCTAAAATGGGAATTGCTCTGTGCTTTTCCTGCTCCTTTAACTCAGCTGCTTCTCCCCCTGGTTGCCTCTGTCCATCTGCTTGCAACTAAGGTCCTTGAGAGCTGCCTGACTGACTTCAAAGGGAGCAGGACTTGCTTGAAATTAAGTTTTGCATTCCACTCAGCCTCTGTGAGTGAGTGCCTGGTGACCACAGCTCCAGCTCCTGCAGCAGTTCAGATTCTCTGCTTTGTCTATAGGAGAAGAAAGCAAGCAGAAGGAAGAAAGGAAAGAGAGGAGAGGAAGGAAGGAAAGGGAGGAGAGGAAGGAAGGAAAAGGAAGAAATGAAAATGGTGCAAAAAAAAAAAAAGCCCATTTAGTAATATCTGGGGTGATCAACATTCCTCTGTCTTCATATTCAAATTGTGAATCCTTCTGAGGAGACACAAGTGGAGGTGCCTGGCTGGAGAGAAGTTAATCTCTAAAGCTAATAAAGATTTAGGAGACTGTAACTGCTTCAAGATTTGATGCTTCAGACCAGGCAAACTTTGAATGTTTAACCCAAGGACCTAGATCCTTGGCACTGGAGGTGAATGAAGATGAGGAGGGTTGACACCTTGGCATCCTGGAGAGAACTTCCAGTGATGCTGTGTGGGGAATTCCTGGGATGTGGCTCACACCAGTGGTGTTGCTCTTGGCTGGGTGGTGGTGGAGCAGGACACCAGGGAGGGACATGTCAGGGCTGGATTCTGCCTGTCCCCAAAAGCATGAGCAGTGAGTGGAGACAGTGAAGAAGAGTAGGGTGGGAAAGAATCTCTGAGGAGGTGAAGGAAAATGTACAACCTGCAGGATTTGGCTGGTTGTTGGTGCTCATGAGGGTGGATTCTGGCAGGCCCAGGCTGTGATTCCGATCTGCCTGGCTTTAGGAGCTCCTCTTTGCCTCTCTCCTAAGCAGGGCTGCTGCCCACCCACTGCCCTGTGCATCTGCCCCTGCTGAGCACCCCCTGTCCTGGGCCCTGGCAGGTGGGGCATGGCTGGTCCTCTCCTCTCACAGCCTCCATTGGCTTGGCCAGATCCACGAGGCTGGGGGAGGCAGCAACACCTTTCTCTGTTGGCCATTTTCTCCTTTCTCTGTTGGCCATTTTCTCCTTTCTCTGCTGTCCCTGCTGGGGTGGAGGGGCAGGAAGCCATCCTGAAGACAAGGCACCACCAGAACAAAGCAAACGAAGCAGCTAACTGCTGCTGCTTATTCACCAGGTTGGTTACTGAGTGGGAGCTGGAGGAGGAGGCTGCAATCCTCCATGGGTCACACATACAGGCAAGGAGTGGTCCCCTCAGTGTCAGGGACTGGGAAGCATCCCAGGGGATTAGATATCTCTTCCCAACAAGAGCTCTGCCTGGGAAGCATGAGCCCTGCCAGGCTTCTGCCTGTGTCCAGGCAGCTGGGAGGGGGCAGAAGCAGCCCAGGGTGGGGTCACTCTGTTTTCAGCCCTGCTAAAGCACCCTGCTGTAGATGGGAATCACACAGAATCACACAGAATCTGGCTTGGAAAGGACCTCCAAAGGTCATCCAGTCCAACCCCCTCTGCAGTCAGCAGGGACATCCTCCACTAGATCAGGTTGCCCAGAGCCCTGTTGAGCCTCACCTTGAATACCTCCAGGGATGGGGCCCAAACCACCTCCCTGGGCAACCTGTTCCAGTGTTCCACCACCCTCATGGTGCAGAACCTGTGGAGGATGGGATCTTGCTCCAGGCACTCTGAAGGAGAAGGTGGCCCAGCCTGAATGAAGGTCAGCAAAGCACAGCACCTCCTTCCCCTTCCCCTTCCCCTTTCCCTTCCCCTTTCCCTTCCCCTTTCCCTTCCCCTTCCCCTTCCCC
>VXBD01010812.1:35305-56665 GCA_013399975.1 Indicator maculatus | reverse complement strand
CAACGCGGATGGGAAGATAATGGTCGGAAGATGCCTCGTCACCTTGAGACCCTTTAGGTAAAGTTGGTGATGTCTTGGCCCTGCTCCCACTGCCCCCCTGCCCTGCGCTGGTCCTGCAGGGTGGGAAGCCGTTGTCGGAGCAGATTTTGCGTGGGGGACTGAGGGCTCGCTGTGAGGAGGGGGGTTGAGTGCAGATGAAGATGTCAGGGAGCCAGGCAAGTTTTGCCCGCAGGTCAGTACTGGTCCTGCAGCACTGGCTGACTGGGGGCTCCCAGCTCACTCGCCACGCTGGGAGCTTCTGGGGGTTCGTTCGCTGTTGGCTATTTGATATCTTTCTCGGAGATGGTGGTGCGCGGGGGGTAGGGGGAATCAATTCCTCTGCTTTAAATCCGCTGGTGCTGGTGGGCATTTGAAATCCTCCCTGAGCTGGCATCAGGGCCGGGGCTGATACCTGAGCCTGAAAGCCCGCGGTTCCGGCACCCCCTGCCTACCTTCTGCTCCTGTTTTATTATTATTATTATTTTTTTAATTCAACTCTCCCCATTTTTACCCCCGTGCATTAGCTTCCCTTCTCCAGCCCTTGCTCCCCGGCTTCCTCATCTCACCGGAGATGTGCTTTGGTTGCTCCCGGGCTGGAGACACATGGGAGATGCCGGCGATTGCTTGGTTGGTCTATGGGGAGAGGGATCGAAAACCCGCGGAAGGGGAAGGTGGCGGATGGTGAAGCATAGGGTGAGGTGAGCCCAGCCCAGCGGTTGCCAGAGCTCCTCGCTGTGTTTGGGAGCCAGGGATCACCGCAGGGATCTACCAGGGATTCGATTAACCCAGGCAACCACAGCTGGGGGGAAGGACGGGGTTGTGCTTCCCTCGGCCTCGGGGATGTCGTCTGCTTCTCCCCGGGAGCTGTCTGGCTCTGCACTGCTGCCCTGGAGGGATTCCCGCTGCTGGATCCCGCGGCGGTGCCTATGGGCTGAAGAACGTGGTCAAGGGACTGTCGGTGGAGCAGAGGTGTGAGCGTCCCCACGGCTCGGGCTTGCTCTTGAACGTAGGGTGGAGATGGCTCTGAGAGAGGTGGGAAGGACACAGGCACCCCGGGGTATGCTCTTTGCTTGGCTATTTGCTTTCTGAAGGGGGTTTGAAATCCATAGTGAGGAGGTGACTGACCTGAGCATCCCTGTGCATCACCCCTGGGGCAGGGGAAGCTCATCTTTAGCAGTGACATGGGATTGGGCTGGGGGAGAACAGGGAGTGAGTCAAAGATGATGAGGATGTGTGTGGATGAGGGGTCTGTGATGGCAGAGGAACACCAGGCTGGAGGGTCCCCGGTGCTGGGAGCAGAGCACCTGCTCTTGTCTGCATGCACTGGGCTGGCTTCTGCTCCCAAACCTGTGCAGACCAGCATGGGTGTCACTGGAACCAGTGGGGTTACCCAGTTGTTAACCAGTCAGGTTTTCCCTAAGAGGAGCAATTCTTGAGGTGCTCTCTGTTGTCCCACGGTGTCCAGCTCTGCACCTCCTCCATATCTGGTGTCATGCTGAGTGTGACCCTTCCAGTCATGATCCTGTGTCACCTTGCTCCTAGCCCAGCATGGACAAGTGCCCACTGCCCTGCTCCAGTCATAACCTGGTGCACATAAGCACTGCTCCCCTAAAATCAGCACCCCACATTCTTAGCTGGTATGAATCAAGGGTGACCTACAGGAGAGGTAGAAGATCCTGGCAGTCAGGATGGGTCCTGTAAACCAGGTGCTGGTTGCTGGTTGGGCAAAGCCTCTCTGCCCTTGGGCAGTCCATGGTGTGATCCCCTGCCTGATGCAGGCTCCCAGCAGCGGTGCCATCAGCAAACAGCCACCAGGAAACCTGGCCCCTTGCACCAAAACATTTCATTAGCCACACTCCAGGCGTGCTGAGCAAAGCAGTGCAAAGCCCTCAGCTGGGAAAGTGCCTGCAGTAACTGGAAAGGGAAGGGAGAGAAAATCAGTGGGGCAACCATTTGTCGAATTGTCCGAGGATGACTCTGACTTCATCTCAGCAGGGAAGGATGTTTGTGACAGTGCTGGATTTGGGCAAGGATTCACCGTGGAGTCCTGGCCCAGCTCACCCAGCTCTTGGCTTTGTAGAACATGGGAGTTCAGGCAAGTTTGCCAGCTGGAAACCAGAGCCAGGCTTTGTGTGTGTCTGTCACGTTGGCCAGTCAGAGAATTCCCTCTGATCAGGACGATTCCTGCGGCTGAGCATCGTTTCGGCAGCGCTGTGATGGTGTCAGGCTCTGAGCAGAACAAGGCTTGCAGGAGAGGGAGCATATTTTATTAGCCTGACTGCTGCTCTGTTAGAAACCATGGCTCAGGAGCTCACAGCTTGAGTGCTGGAAACTTGCTCCATAGAAGGTGTTACTTGTCTCTGCAGCCCTTGGTTTCCTTGTGCACCTGTGTAGTGTTCTCCCTCTGGGTCCCAGCTGGGTGATGCAGCACCATGGGCAGAGAGTCCCAATGGCACAGCCCTGTCCCTTGGGTGCTGCTGGACTTCCTCCCCCTCTTACCTCCAAACCCAGACCCTCCTGGCAGCATCCAGCTTTCAGTCCCATGGGCCAAAATCTGCAATACTGGGGTGTCACTTTCAATTTTCACTCCAGACTCAGAAAAATTGGCCTCCCTCTCTTTTGGGCACCAAGCCAGAACCCAGAACTGTGAACATTTTAGTTTGAGGAGGGTGTGGAGAGTGACTTGGCACCAGAACAGTGGCTGGGTGATGAGTTGAATGTGATGGAGGGTGACAGGCAAAGCCAGCATGCAGAGTGGATGTTACTTGGGCATTAAAGCTCCATGGTCTTGCTAGACTTAATTTTGGGGGTAGAGGATCCAGTGCATTTGGTGGGCAGCTTTGAAGATTTGGCATCTGGTATGTTTTACCTGCTCCACACTATTTATTTTCTGCATAAGGAGTTTCTGCTCAGTTAAGGCTGGGCCAAGCATTTTTATTCACCTGGACAAGATCAGCACAACATAAAAGGAGATGAGGTGCTCAGGCTGAGAGTCCATCCCTGCAGCATCCAAGCACCCTGGTGCACAGCTTCTGGGTTGGATTCACTTCTCTCTTAAGCACAGCAATTCCAATTAGGCTCTGATTCCCCCCCCCCGCTTTTTTTTTTTTTTAAGAGAAAAAGTATCCTGCATCTCTCTGCTCTCTCTGTAATCCAGTCAAAATGAAACAGATCTTGTCTCCTAAGGAGATCTTTCCTTCCTCCTTTTTTTTTCTCTTTCCTTCTTCCTTTTTTCTTTCCTTCCTCCTTTTTTTCTTTCCTTCTTCCTTTTTTTCACTTTGCTTCTTCTCTTTCTCTTTGCTTCCTCCTTTCCCTTCTCTTTGCTTCCTCCTTTTTTTCTCTTTCCCTCCTCCTTTTTTTCTTTTTCTCCTTCCCTCCCTTCCTCCTTCCCTCCCTTCCTTTTCCCTCCCTTCCTTTTCTCTTTCCTTCCTTCCTTCCTCCCTCCTTTTTCTCTTTCTGCTGGGTGTTTAACCATCCCTGCTTGCCAGAGTATAATTATGAAGATTAAATTGCATAAACAAGGTCTTGCATAATGATAAAGATGCTGTCAATAGGAAGGGTGAGAACCAAGAGCAAGATCAGGCAGGGTGGGTTTTGTACCATGACATACTCCCTGGGCATGGGACTTGGCTTGCCTTTGACCTCCTCCTCCTTTGGCTTGTGCCTTCTCCACTGTGCTGTTGTCCTCTCCTGTCAGGGAGGTGCCACAGCAGACAGTGTGCCCCTCCTCCTGCTCTAAGGACAAATTCAGCCCTCTAAGGCCAAGCTGGGTGCTGCAGTCCCCTCTGCTGTGTTCCTGAGAGCCTCTTCCAGACTCAGTGCTGTGTGGCTGGGCACAGGGTATGATAATAGGAATGGATTAATGTCCCCAGATCACCCTCTCCCCAAGCAGCTTATTGGGACATCACCTTGCTTCACAGCATCAAGGATGCTCTGCTGCCTCTGCAATCACCTCCCTGCTGGAGCTGGACCACAGCTCTCTGGAAACCCTTTCTCCAAGCTCTGCTTTGGGAGGGAGGCTGTGGTCTGTAGTCATCTCCCTGCAAGTGTTGCAGCTCGACGATCGTCGGCGTCTGCTGGGAGGGGATGGCTGTGCCCCACCGGTGGCTGCTTGTAGGACACAGCAGCCTGTGGGCAGGCCTTCAGGGATGGGAGTCTGGAGTAGCTGAGTGCACGACGCTATTTATAGCTTGTGTGACTGCTCTGCACCCCCCCAGGGCAGGCTCATTCAGAAAGAAGAGAGACTCGAGCTGCTTCACTCCCCTGAGTGCCTGCAGAGGGAGGGTGGGCAGTTTTATGATGCATCCCCTCTCATGGGTGAGTCAGCTCTCAGCTGGGGGTCTCCAGAAGGGTCAGTGCTGATGTTGAACGTGCTGCTGGCAGAGTTAGTTAATGCTAACGACTCCAGGGGATGGCCTTTTCCTCTCCATTAGGTGGGAGGTGAGAAAGGGAGGAGGAGCTGCACTGTGCTGCCCGCCCAGAGCCCCTGGCCAGGTTATCCTGATCTGTTAGAAGCCAGCTGGGGATGGGGCAGGGCTGATCTGTGGGAGAAGCAAGGGTGGATGGGAGCAGATGTCTAGCTGCAGTGAGCAGAGCTGATCCTCTTCAAAGCAGGCAGAGGAAACCCTCTGCTCCTGAGCTTCCCAATGCTGAGAGCAAAGCTGCCCTGGGGCTCAAGGGTGCGTTGGCTGTGTGAGAGCAGTGCTGGAGCTGGTGGGATGGAGGTAAGGAACTTGCTGTGTCTTGCCTAGGAGCCCCTCTTGCATGGCAAGCCTAGCCATGCTGGGAAGATGAAAAACCTGCCCTGGGAGCAACTCCAGTAGATCTCCCTGGGGAGGCTCAGTCCTTCTGAAGCTGCTTGACACTGCACTTCAGCTCTCCACAACATCTCCTGTACCTAATGAGTGCTTGGAAGTGAGTTTCTTTATTTGCCAGCCCTTTCCAGCAACAGATAATTGCAATGCTGGCACTGTGTAGCCCAGACTTAATGTCTGGCTCCTCATCTTTTTGCCTTTCAACTACACAGTAATGATTAGATGGTAGGGCTGTGGTGTTCCTTCCCCCTGGAGAAGCTGGGTCTTGATGTCAGGTGGCTGTGCTGTGTTTCTGTGTGCAGCTCCTGAGCCCTGTAGGTAATGCTGTGAACCTGTAAAGGGGAGTTACTGGGTCCTGTCCTTGGTGGTTTGCCCCTCTTTGGCTTGGGGGTGCTGAGAGGCAGCAATGCCAGTGGGCACAGAACCCCAGAATTGTTTTGGTTGGAGAAGTCCTCTAAGATCATTGACTCCAACCATCGACCTAGCACCACCATAGTTGTTAAAGTATGTCCCCAAGTGCCATGTCTACAGGTTTCTTGAACACCTCCAGGGATGGTGACCCCACCTCCTCCCTGGACAGCCTGTTCCAATGCCTGACCACTCTTTCAGGAAAGAATCTTTTCCTAATATCCAACCCAAACCTTCCCTGGAGCAGCCTGAGGCCGTTTCCTCTTGTCCTGTCGGTTGTTCCCTAGGAGAAGAGACCAACCCCTTTCAGGGGGTTGTAGGGAGCAATGAGGTCTCCCTCCCCTCAGCCTCCTCTTCTCCAGACTAATCACTTCCCTCAGCTGCTCCTCATAAGACTTATTCTCTACACCCTTCACCAGCATCCCAAGGGTCTGCTCAGCTCCCTGCTCCACACAGAGTTTGTCTGTTTGTTGTTTCAGCAGGCTGGCTGGCAGCTGTCTTTTCTCTTTCTCCTCTTTGAAATCTTCCCTGGCTTTAGCTGGCTGATCTGTCCAGTACAGCCACAGCTCTAGGAGTTGTCATCAGTGGTGCCTGGCAGTGGCTTTGCCTGTGTATGTGTTGGAGGATGCTGCACCTCCAGTGAGTGTCTCTGAGCAGTGGAAGGATGCCAGCTGTCCATCCCTCAGTGCAGCAACCTCTGCTTGCACACCAGGCAGAGGGCAAGGCTTGGCTTTACGCTCCCTGGTGCAACACAACCCTCCTGCTTGCACAGAGCTCCTGCCTACAGTCAAAAAAACCCAAAACATTGCTGGTCTGAGTAGCAGCAGTGCTAAGAACCCCTGCCTCTCTCACAGCTGGAGGTGCCCAAGAGCTCAGCCAGGAGCTATGTCTGGGTTGGCATCCTGCCTGGCATGTCCTACCAGCCCAGATGAACAAAGTGGTGATAGGATGGTCCCAGGCCACCACGTGTGCCACCAGCAGTGGTCTTATCTTCACCCTGCCATGCACAGGGCTGCCTGCACCGTGCAGGTGATGCTGGACACAACAGCAAATACTGGTGGCCTAGTTACAGGGGGAACAAAAGACTTATGTAAGTCTTATTTAATATTTATTTAAGAGCCTTTGGGAGGAAGGGAAGGTACAAGGTGTCTCTTTTCTCTGGACTCTCCCAGGAGGAAAATGAGTGTTGTTTATTGTGGTGGTTCCTGTGGTCTGGGTTACTGGGCTGCATCTTGTGGAGCATTGTAAGAGCAGTGTGGCCTGGCTCAGCTTTCCCACTGCAGGTGCAAGTCCTCTGCTCCCTCCCAAGGTCTGCCCATCAGGTTTTGGAGGGTGTTCTTAAGCAAAACTGCCTGCTCAGTGCCAGGCTGTGGGCAGAAACACCTTGAGGCTCTTCTTGGAGTGCATGTGGGTCTGGCCTGTGGCTGGGGTGAGGTACTGGGGTGCTCTTGGGCTGAGGCTGCAGACATGCTCCTTGTCCAGGCTGGCTGAGGTGAGCCACGGGGATGGAGCAGTTGGGAAGGAAGCAAAACTCGAACCAGCTGCCTCGTCTAGACAGCCCCAAGGTGGCTTCTACCGCTGTGCAGAGAGGCTGCCTGGGGGCAGGGGGATGTCCCAGGAGGGGGTGTCCCCACCTCACACCTCGCTGTATAGCTCTGCTTTCCCTCCCGCAGGATATTCGTGCTGGGCATCGGATTCTTCACGCTGTGCTTCCTGATGACGTCGCTGGGGGGACAGTTCTCAGCCAAGCGCCTGGGGGACTCGCCCTTCACCATCAGGACCGAAGGTAGCTCCGCTCCGGGCCCGGCCCCGGCCCCGTCCCGCAGTGCGCTCCGTGAGCGCCCCCCGTCCCCCAGCAGCAGCCGAGCTGCGGAGCCCCAGGCTGTGTCAGGGCTGTGCTGCCAGCTCCTGCCTTGCTGGCCCGGGGCAGACGACCAGTGCCCGGCTCTGAGGGGCTGGGAACAGCTGGTTGGTCTCACTTTAAAGAGGGGAGTGAAAGAAAACGATGAGCTAGGTCCTGTCGTTTTTCAAGCTTTTGGTCTCTCAGGTTTGTAAGCGGCTGGGGCAAGTCCTGCTTTGTTAGAAAGCTCAGGAATCCGGTGTGGAACCGTTCCTTTGTCCTTTGTTGGATGGGTTTGCTGGGTGAGGTGCTGCCTCCAGAGGAATCGCTGCTGCTGTGGCTCCCCTTGGGGAAGAGCTGGCTCATTCAGGGTTTCACACCTCGTTTTGAAACATCCTCTGTCTCTGGAGGAAGGGTGCCAGTTTGGAAGAAGGTTCTTCTTCTTTGTCCCTAGGACTTGGCAGGCACAACCTGAGAGGCGTTTTCCAGCTCCTGAACGTTGGGTCCAGGTGGTTGGGGTTCAGCCTTTCCTGTGATGCTGGTGTGTAGGGTCTGGCTGCTCCACATGGGGATGTAGCTGGCCCTCAGCAGGGCTCCCTGCACGCAGCTACATGAGGTGAGGAAACCCTGGGAGCAGGGCAGGACCAAGACTCCAGGGCAATGTACAAGACTGGGGCTGGACCAGAGCCTGACAACATCACCTCAGAGCCCTCTCAGTCACCTCTGAGAGATTTTGGCTGTTGGAAGAGCCTCTTAATGTTGGAAAAACTCCTTTGGAAAAAGGCAGGAGGGACCATGTGCACTGTGCAACCTCACTGGTGCCACTGGGAAACGGAAAGTCAAAGCCTCTGGGAAGCTGGTGAGATGGGAAAACTGCAGCCTTGAAGGGTTTCAAAAGACATCTGGCTGACAGGAGGCTGTGGGCAGCTCAGTCTTGCTCCCAAGACTGCTCTTCTTGGAGCAGGAGGTCGAGGAAGGGAACTTCAGATGTCCCTCTTGGAGCTCATGTGGAGGAACACTGACCTCACCTTGGAGCTGAGGCAGGTTGGTGGGAAGAGAGCTGGAAATGCTCCTTATTTGTGCTGCAGACCCTCAATAGGTCTGTTTGAATAACAAACTGACATTTAATTAACATGCCTTAGGAATCCCAAGGAAACCCAAGAAATATTGCTGGCTGCTGTTGTTGCTGCTACATGCAAAATGCTGGGCTGGAGATGAGCTCAAAGGAGCAGCTTAATTTTGCTTGCCTAATGAGCTGTTGGTGTGAGTGATGGTGGGAACTGGGCCACTCTTCACACAGTCCTGCACAGCTTCAGAGTGATTGGCTTTGGCTTTGAAGGAGCTGTTGGGTGTGTGGCCTCTGGTTGAAGCCCAGGCTTGAATGTCTCCCAGGAGCAGGTTCCCACTTGAAGCCCTCTGTGGTGCTTGGTGGTCCAGCCTGGGGAGGGAGCCTGGTGCCTGCTGCTGCTCTCCTCTCCATATGGGCTCAGCCAAGTGTTGGGTTTAATGTGCCCTTCTGTGCCCTTCTGAGCATTATTCAGGAATTGATTGATTTTGCATGGCAAGCTGGCAGCATCCTCTCCCCAAGCTCTGGGTGTGGGCTGCTGCACCAGCACAGCTGGTGGGTTCAGTCAGGTGTGTTTGTGACTGTCTCCTGCAGTCCTTCCTGGGGTGATCCTGGCTCTTCTTTCCAGGTGCTGAGCAGTGATGAGGTGCAGTTCAAGCTGCCCATGTGCTCAAATACTGCAGGCTTGGCTGCAGAGAGGTGGGGTCCAAGACCAGCACTTAAAAACCATTGCAATGGAGAAATCCCGTTGGATTGTGGATGAAGTTCATGGTTCAGTCTAGGCTGGGGGCTGTTCCTGTGTCTCCATGGCTCTCCTGACCAGCCCAGCACTGAACATGATACTGCAATCCAAAAGAAAATGGCCCAGACTTGCCCAGAGCTTTCTTGGTTTCTGTGCTGTGCAAGCAGCTGATCAAAACCAAAATGAAGAGAGAGTGAGGCAGGAGCATGAAAAGGAGAAATGGATAATGTCACAGTCCAGAAGCTAATCCCTTTCACTTTTAAATTTTTCTATGTGAATCCCCTTCTCAGAGGCTTTCTCCAAAAAGCCACATTTCTTGGTGTGTGCCAGAAACCAACCCTCAGCTGGATTCTTTGCCCGGTGCCTGGCTGCAGCAGAGCCTTTGCATCTTAACAATAGACACAACCACCTTCAGGAATGCTCCTTATTGTACCCTCATCTGCTGCTGTCAAGCCAGCACTGACAAAGGTTCCTTTGTTTTGAGATGGCCACTGAGAGAATTTGTTCTACAATCAAAGATCTAGGTAGAAAAAAAAATCAATAAATAAAAATAAAAGAGAGAAGAGACAGGTCTATAAATTTTAAATGTGGGAGATGCTTTGGGAAGGACTCTAGGCTTGAAGGATTGAGTTTTCTGTGCCCTTTTCTCCTCCTCTCTGCAATGTGAAATGTTTGGGATGGTGTTTTGGTTTGGGTTTGGTGCTCGGGTTTTGGGGTTGGTGCTCGGGTTTTGGGGTGTTCCTTTCCATTTTTTCCCCCCTTGTCTTGGGACAGGAGCCTGACCCCTGGAAAACCCCCCCTCCCTCCCCCAGCTGTAATTTTGGTGCTTGTGGTGTGGCTTTGCTGGGGGTGTTTTGGCCACAGTGCCTCTGCCCATGGCTGTGCCCCTGTCTGGTTTTGCTGGTGATGTACATCCCCACTGGTGGAGCTCGTGGCTGCAGAGGGTTGGTGGAGGAAAACAAGCTGTGAAGTGTTAAACCCTGGTTAGATGTGGCTGCAGTCTCAGAGATGGAAAGACTTCTGCTTTCTCCTGCTGTGGGAGGCTGTGAAGTGCTGGAGGACCTGTTGGAGCAGGTCCAGCAGAGGCCACAAACGTGGTGTGAGGGCTTGTGATGGTTTGAAACTGTCTCTTTAATTTTTCTTCTCAAAGTTCAAGCAGAGAAAGTGAAAGGGTGTAAAAAAAAAAAAGGCAAAATACTGATTGTTCTAAACACTTCCATTGGATGGATAGAAATGTTTAAGAACTACTCAAAACAAAATGAGGCAGTCTGCAGTCAGGGCAGCTTGCTGGGCTGTCTGGCTGCTGTTTCTCCTTCTCTTCTGGCTGAAGATAACACAGTGACCTTGGGGAGCTAAGGGAGCTTGGTTGTGCTTTTCTGTTGATTGTTTATATTTATAAATGTTGTGAATTTTGTGTCTATTTGCACATATTCATTGCATTTCACCACAGACTGTAGACCTGCTTGTAAATACAGCTTGCACTGGCTTCCAGACTGAGCCAGCCTGGTTGTTGTTGGTGTGAGGGGGGAATTTCAGCTCCCACTGACACAGGGTTGGAAGCCCTCTGCTGTGAAGACAGGCTTGAGAGAGTTGGGGTTGTTCAGCCTGGAGAAGAGGAAGGCTCCAGGGAGACCTTCTGGTGGCCTTTCAGTGCTTAAAGGGACTGATGAGAAAGAGGGCAACAGTCTTTGGAGCAGGGCCTGCTGTGACAGGACAAGGGGGAACGGTTTGGAACTAACAGAGGGAGATTCAGACTGCACAGGAGGAAGGAAATTTTTACAGTGAGGGTGGTGGGACCCTGGCCCAGGTTGCCCAGAGAGGCAGGGGGTGTCCCATCCTTGGAACCATTGCAGCTCAGGTTGTCTGGGGCTCTGGGCAGCCTGCTCTGGGTGCAGCTGTCCCTGCTTACTGCAGCAGAGTTGGACTGGCTGACTTTGACAGTTCCCTTCTGACCCAAACCTGCTGTGATTCTATGGATTTGTTGCAGGAGCAGGGAATGTGTAGGACAGGTCCTGATGGCCCAAAATGCTGAGCTCTGCCCTGGCTGTGGGCTGCTGTGAGCTAGTCTGGAGGTGTCAGTGTGGGAGGGGAATTTCAGCCCCCCACACTACAACACTGGTGAGAAGACTCTCAGCTGACCTTGGTGGTACTTTGATCCAAGTGCTCTGAGTGGTTCTTACAGCTGCCTTGGGGTCTGTGTGCTGCACCAGCAGTTCTCCTGCTGAAGTCCTTGAATCTTGATGCCTCTGGGAGGTGGTGGTTGCTGAGCACTGGAGCTGGGTGTTTGCTGTTTCCATAACTGTCTTTTCAACCCATTTTCCAAGTGTTTCCTGCCTGGATTGGTGCTCAGCTTGAGAGCTCAACACCTGCCTTTTTCCACCCCAAAACAGTCTCTCAGAAGCATTTCCAGCTGGTTTCCTGTTGATGACCACAGTCAGGCTCCAGTGGTGTTTCCTCAAGCACTTGGGAAACAGTGGGGATGGGATGAAGGAAGGTCAGGGGTGGGGGAGAGCTGCTTTTAAGAGCTCAAGATGGAGGATGCTGGTAAGCAGGGGTGAAGCTCAGCCTCTGCAAGGTTGTTGTACATTGTCTTAGGTTGCTGAGATGTGTTTTGGACTCCTCAGGGCTGCAGGATATGGACTGTAATTGGATATTACAGAGCTTGTAGACTGGGGCTGGGGACTTCCCAGTCCTCTGTCACTGGGAACATGAAACCAGTCAGGAGGTGTGCAGGGCACCAGTGCCTGTGGGGAGTTGCCTTTGCCTGTGGTATAGTAGAAGGACAGATTGCCAGAGTCCAAAAGCCTCTGAGATGTGGTTGTTCACTTTAATTTTGCAGAGACAGAAAAATAAATGTGGCAAAATTGTGGAGCAAGGCTGCTGGGGAAGCCTTCCTTGCTGGCTTGGGGGCATCTTCTCCTGGATGTAGGCTGTGGATGAAAGTGAGCAATGCTGCTTCCTTAGGGCATCAGGATGGCTCTGGTTTGGCCTGCTGGGGGTCCAGCTGACAACAGCCAAGGCATGCTGCACTGGAAATAGTCACAGACTCCTAGAATGGCTTGAGTTGGAAGGGAGCTTAAAGACCATCTAGTTCCAGCCCCCCTGCCATGGGCAGGGACACCTTCCTTTAGATCAGGTTGCTCAGAGCCTCATCCAGCCTGGTCCTAAACACTTCCAGGGATGAGGCATCCACAACTTCTCTGGGCAACCTGTTCCAGTGTCTCACCACCCTCACAGTCAAGAACTTCTTCCTGATGTCCAATCTAATTCTTCCCTGCTCTAGTTTCAAGCCATCACCCCTTGTCCTGTCACCCCAAGCCCTTACCAAGTCTCCTTCCCCAGCTTTCCTGCTGGCCTCTTTCAGGTACTGGATGATGCTTAGCATCCCCTGGCAGGACTCTTGCCCTGCTCTCCTCAGGGCCAGCACCCTCCTGTGTTCCAGCTACTGGAGTGCTCTCTGCTGTGGCTGTTGCTTACTCCAGTTCCTGGAGTCTCACCTGCTTAAAGCAATCTCTTCCATGCATGCACACAGGAGAAGGAGAGGGCTTGGCTGGGGCTCTGCAGCACAGCTGAATGCTTTGGTGCTTCTCTGCAGAGCAGAGGGGGGGTGGGATGATGGGAATTGTGCTGCAGGTAATAATGCTGCAGGTTGCTCAGGGTTTTATAGGGCATCTTCACCCTTCCAGAGTCAGGGCAGTGTGAAGCAGTGGGATCCTGAGTCATTTCAGGCCCTGGAATTGCTCCCTGAGGAGCAGTGCAGAGGCCAAACAGCAATGTGAGAACCTACCTGACCTCCTTGGAGGGGTCCTTTGCTCCTGCTCCTCTCTCTGCTGGTTTTCCTTCTGCTTCAGCAGCATCCCAGCCGGATCAGCATGGCCAGGTACCATCACTGTTTGCTCTCACACAAGATGCAGAAAGGTCAGGCTGGGATTTGCTTGCAATCAGAGTGAGTTTGAATAACTCTGTTGTCCTCTCTTGCAGCCCACTGGTGCTGGGGGATGAGGAGGAGGAGGTCTGTGTGCATGATCCTGACCCTCTGTGTGCAGCTCACTGTGAGGGAGGACAGCAGGGGAAGGGGAGGGATGGTTTGGTTCAGCTCTGCTTGTGAGGTCCTGGCTGCTGTGAGATGCTGCTCAGGCTGAAGGAACTTCAAAGCAAAGCACAGATGTGTTCATCCTCACATCCCAGTTGCCTCTCTCTTGGAAAAGGGAATTTTTGGACCCATTTGCAGACTTGGGCTGGTGCCACCTGTGACAGATCCCAATCTGCTCCTCAGTTATCTCTTCTCAGCAGAGCACACAGTTCTGACAGGATCTTGAGCTGGGCAAAATACCCAGAAGGTGCTGTGTGGCTCTGACAACCTCTTTCCCTGTCTGACATCACTGCAGAGAGCACCCAGGGATGAGGGCTTGGGCTGCCACCTCCCTGTGGCATGATGCACAGACAGGAGGATCCAGGAATGGTAGAGCTGTTGGGGTTGGAAGAGGTCTTCAAGCTCATCAACTCCAACCATTAATTAATGCAGCACTGCCAGGTCACCACTAAACCATGTCCCTTAGCACCACATCTGCAGGGCTTAACGATGCCTTCAGGGCTGGGGACTCCACCACTGCTCTGGGCAGCCTGCTCCAGGCCTTGACAACCCTTTTGGGGAAGAAATTGTGCCTAATACCCAACCTAAGCCTCCCCTGGTGCAAACTTGAGGCCATTTCCTCTTGTCTTATCACTTGTTCTTGGCAGTGTGCTCATGTTCTCTTTGCCTTCAAGAGCCACCTGAGTCCCATTCCAAAGCTGAGTCCCAGCTTGTTTGCTGCCTTTAATGCATGGTGCAGGTGCCAGCAGAGGCAGGTGCCAGCAGAGCCAGCTGCCAGAGTCCTGTGACCAAATGATGGTCATGGCTAGGGGGAAGGAGGGAGCTGGGCAGCCCCTGCTGTGCCAGCCCAGCACTGATTATTCCCAGTTTCTTCCTGAGTGGGTACTAACCTCCTCCCAGGCTGCTTGTGCCCTGTTTGGATGTTGTCTGCTGAGCAGCTCTGGGTACCTGTCTGCAGCAGCTTCTCACAGGCAGCAGCCAGGCTGCTCAGCCTGGTGGAGGGCTGAGGCTGTTCTTGGGGGCTGAATCCAGAATTCCTGATCCAAACCACTCTCAAAGGCAGTGGGAGGCTCCCCTCACTGATCCCCACTTCCTGCAGGGCCTGTTAGCTGGGAGTGTTTCCTCAGGTCCCCATGGGGAGGGTGTGGGGGAGTTGGGTGCATGTCACCTCCCTGGCACCATCTGGGACACACAGATCCTGCAAGTCCCCAAAGCTTAGGTTGTTTTTCTGCTACATCCAGAGCTGGATTAGAGTCTTCTGGAGCCTGTGAGCCATTGGAAACCTTCCAGCCAGGGAAGACCCATGGGGAGGAGTGTGTTGTGCAGCTCTTCAGTGCTTATAGCTCCTTGCCAGCCTTGCTCCAAGCAGCCTGAGGGGCTGGAGCAGCCAGCTGATGCTGTCAGAAGCTGCCTGCTTGATGCCAAGCCCAGCTGCTTGGTACTGGGAGCACCTCCTTGGTGAGGAGCTGTGCTGGGGAAGGTGGGCTTTGAATTTTTCCTCCTCTAGAAAAATGCTGAGGTGGTGGAGCTGGCTGCCTCTCCAGCTGGCTCTGAGATGCTGTGCTCTGGCAGCTCCCACTGGTGGGGATCATTCTCTTGATGCCCTGTGGGAAGAAAGGGGTTAATGGAGGTGCCAAGGCAAGGCAGAGCCCACATGCAGGGTGAGCTCTGCCTCCCCCTGACTCTGCTTCTTGCCACTGCAGAGCCAAAAGGACTCTTTTGAGTGGATAACACAGCACAGGGCAGCAAAAAAGCCTTTGTCAGCTGTTCCTGTTGTGTGTGGGGAGGCTTCTTCAGTTAGGAAGTGAAGTGCTGAGGAATAGGTGATGGGGCTGGGCACAGCTGGGAGTGACTCTGGGTCTCAGCTGCACCCCATGCAGCACCCTGGAGGCTGTGACAAGAGGTTGCAGTAAAAAGGACTCCTTCAAGAGGATAACACAGCACAGGGCAGCAAAAAGGACTTTTGCAACTGTTCCTGTTGTGTGTGGGGAGGCTTCTTCAGTTAGGAAGTGAAGTGCTGAGGAATAGGTGATGGGGCTGGGCACAGCTGGGAGTGACTCTGGGTCTCAGCTGCACCCCATGCAGCACCCTGGAGGCTGTGACAAGAGGCTGGTGCTGGGGTCACAGCCCCATGGGCATCCCAGAAGTGTCTTTAATCTGCTGCTGTTTGGTTTTTGGGGCAGACCATTGCTTTGCCTGGCTGGAGAAAGTGGGAGTTAATTAAAGTGGGAGTTAATTAAAAGCCTGTGTCCTCTTCTGCTGCTTCTGCTGTCCCCAGGGGCCATCCCACTTTGGTCCCAGAGCACTGCACCCTCCATGGGGTTGGGGAATGTGCACTGAGCTCTCCCATCTGCAGCCCACATCTGGAAAGGGAGCTTACAGTGGAAGTGTAAAACCTGCCTGCTCTTCTTCAGGGGCTGCTGTGGGCAGGGAAAGGAGTGCTGCTAAAACAGGGGAAACAATTTGTGAGGGCTCCAAGTGACACTGGGGGGTTAGAGCCCACCTGTGCAGGGATGTGCTTGGGGGGGTGGAATGCAGATTTGGTGCTTTGCAGGGCACAGGGAGGGTAGGAAGCAGTGTAAAGACTTCTCTGGTAGCAGGTGAGGCTTAATCCACCCTGAGGAGATGTCTCCTGCTGAAAAAGTGCCCTTTTGATACAATCACTGCTCAGGATTGGAACCTGCAGGCTTGAAAGAAAAAGAATAATAATAATGCCACTAAACTTGCTGAAAGATGGAAGTGGGAAGCAGATGGAAGTGGGAAGCAGATGGGAGCAGAGGAGATGATCTCAGGGCAGGGATGTGTGCTGGCTACTGTCCTGCCACCACCACCTCAGGGGGAGGGAGGGAGGGCAACAGAGGCATCCTGCTGGCCACAGCTCTCAGTTATCTCCATCAGCAACGACTCCCAGGGAATGATTAAACCAATTAATTGATTTTTCTCTAGCTTCCTAAGGAAGTCAGATGGCATTTCCACCCAGGTGTGATGAGCAAACACCCCACCATGGCCAGCAGGGGTGTCGATGGCTCGTTATGCTTTTACTACCCCTTTCCACTCCTAAATCAGAATTCCTCCTGAGCCCAGGAGGCAGCAGGTACTTCAGAAAAGAAAACCTGCACAGTGGGAACAGAGCAGCCTCTGTAAGAGCTGGGGGTTGATTTGTTTCCCTGGCCTAAACGAGGGGCCAGGGCTCAGTTCAGCTCAGGCAGAGGTTAGCTGAGGTTTGCCCTCTGGCTCTGCCAGTGACCCCACTCCTGCAGGCTCTGCTTTGGGTTCCTGCCCTGCTGCCTCTGGAAGGATCTGGCCACTGATCTCAGAGGGTGCTGATGGGTTTGGAGGAAGGGAATGATTTCCTCCCCCCTGGAAACAGAGTGGCAGGATGCCCAGCACTGTTTGGCCAGTCTCTCTGGCAGAAGGAGCAGTGGTAATCATTATGGAAATGTGAGAGGAGAGTTTTGCTTTGTCTGAAACACAGTGGTTTGGGGCAGCTGTAAGCAAGGCTTGCAGGCTCAAGCACTGGAGCTGCAGAGCCAGAGGAGTGATGGCAATGCTGAGCCTCCTGAAGCCTTCCTCTGCCTGCTTCTGGGGCAAACAAGTGCTGGATTGAATCATAGAATCATTTGGGGTGGAAGAGGCCTTCAGGATTGTCAGATCCAGTGAAACCCTTCCCCTCCCTGAGGCATCTGGGCTGATTTCCCTCAATCCTTTGGGCATCAGATCTTGATAATACAATTTTCCTGAGGTCAGCATCAGGGACCATTAGGAGAAGAACTAGTTGAGTCAGGAGAACTCAGCTGAATCAGTAGAAGAACTAGTTGAGATAATGCCATTGGAGAGATGCCAATGGATGTCTTGTCAAGACCAGGAACCCACAGCAGGGTTGATGATGCAGAGGGTCCCTGGCTGTGGAGCTGCTCTGTCCATGTGCTGTGTGCTGTTCATTCCCTGGAGCTGAGGGTCCCAGCTGAAAAATCGGTGTCCCAGTGCCAACAGCATCCAGCTTGGCATCCAGGCATGCCCCAGAGCTTTGGTGTCTTCTGGGCTTTGCTACCTTCAACTGCCCTTAAGCCAGCCCCAGCTGGAGCTGCTGTGTTTTAGGAAGCAATTTAAAATCAAAGCTGATCTCGTGGTTTGAAAGCCTCCTGTACAGCCTGAGCTGCTTGGAGCACTGCAGAGCAGCTTGAAATGCAATTTAAAATAGTGCTGGCTGGCAGCAGAGGGGCAACTTGGACAAGGAGCAATGGTTGGCAACTTGAGCAGGGTAGGTTTGAACTGGACATGAGGAAGAAGTTCTTTATTCTGAGGGTGGTGGAACACTGGGACAGGTTGCCCAGGGAGGTGGTGGAGGCCATTCAAGGTCAGGCTTGAAGGGGCTCTGAGCCACTTGATCTAATTGGGCAGGTCTCTGTTCAGGGGGGGCTGGACTAAAGGACCTTTAGAGGTCCCTTCCAACCCAAACCCTTCTGTGATTCTGTACTTTTAAAAAAGTGAAAGGGGAATGAGAAGCAGCATGGAGGGGGCTGCCAGCCCTAGGTGCCCACACCAACCCCCCTGAATTTGGGGTCTCACTCCCTCCCTTGGTTGTGACATTAAGGTTTGGCTCCTTGGGCTGAGCCTGAAGGAGTTCTTGCCCTGCTTCCCCACCCCAAAGGAAGCCTCCATAAGAGCAGCCTGCAGCTCTCCATCTCCACCCTGGCTCATGTTCACTCCCTATTTCCATACAAACAAGAAAAGGCAGGAGGCTGAGCAGCACAGGCAGGAGTGCTTCAGCATCCCAAGGGAGAGCAGAGGGCTGTTACCTACAACCTCTGCTGCTCATTATCCTTCAAACCAGAGATCTAATGCTCCCTGTGGGACGTGGGGACAGTCCCCCAAGTCCTGCCACAAGCCATCACTTTCCAGGCTAAATGAGCTCAGTCATCTCCTCTTCTCCAGAGCAGTCCCAGGAGATGGGCTGGGGGGAGGCAGGTGGCTGGGGGCTCACCAGATGACCAAGAACAGCTCCAGCACAAGCTGCACACAGAGCCCGGGAGCAGGCTGCCCAGGGAGGTTGTGGAGTCTCCTTCTCTCTGCAGACTTTCAAACCCTGTCTGGATGTGTTCCTGTGTAACCTGTGCTGGATTCTATGGCCCTGCTCTGGCAGGGGGGGTTGAACTTGATGATAAAATCATAGAATCAGTCAGGGTTGGAAGGGACCACAAGGATCATTCAGTTCCAGCCCCCTGCCATGGGCAGGGACACCTCACACTACATCAGGCTGGCCAGAGCCTCAGCCAGCCTGGCCTTAAACACCTCCAGGGATGGAGCCTCAACCACCTCCCTGGACAACCCATTCCAGGCTCTCACCACTCTCATGGGGAAGAACTTCTTCCTTACATTCAGCCTGGATCTCCCCACTTCCAGCTTTATTCCATTCCCTCCAGTCCTATCACTCCCTGACACCCTAAAAAGTCCCTCCCCAGCTTTCTTGTAGCCCCCTTCAGATACTGGAAAGCCACAAGAAGGTCGCTTTGGAGCCTTCTCTTCTCCAGACTGAACAACCCCAACTCTCTCAGTCTGTTGATGCTCTTTGGAGATCCCTTCCAACTCCTAGCATCCTGTGATGCTGTGATCCATGGCACTGCCAGTTCTTGTTTGCAGCTGGAGAACCTCCATGCCACATCAGTCCCTGCACTGTGGTGTCCCACACCCAGGCACTGCTGGTGCATGGGGGGCTGGAGGGGAGAGCTGGGGGAGCCTCTGGAGCCCACGACAGGGTTGTGATTGCTGCTGTCACATGGCTGCATTAGCAGAGCCCTGGGGCAGCTCCTGCCTGCTTGCCTTGGTGGTAGCACATGGCTGCTGGCCCCATGCCAGGTGTAGTAGAGCTTGATGGACACTGCCTGCCTGTGGATGTGGTGAGAGGCAATGAAAACATCCCTGAGGCTGCCCATTTGCTGCTGATTGCACAGCAGAGGGCAAGGGGATGGATCAATCCAGGGGGTAGATGGTAGCAGGCAGGTGGGACAGGATCTACTTTACTAGCCAGTGACTTAAGGCTGCTGAATTTGGCTGAGTACCAGGGAAGTGCTTCATTCCTGGCTGTTTCCAGAGGCTCAGCAGCAGATCAATGGTACAGCTGGAGCTGTATTGAAGCGTCCACTTTGTTGGTAGTCCCCAAGCTGCTTTGTGGACTCCTCCAGGTGCAAATTGCTGCTGCTGGCATGACAGCTCCCTGTGTGGCTCCTTGTTCTCTTTGTGCTCAGGGCACTGGCTGGGCAGGTCCATGTTTTCTCTGGATAACTTGAGATAACAAACTCACACCAGTCTGATAGCAAATGTGGGTGCAGTTGCTGGAGGCAGCAGCTGGCTTGGTGCCTGTGATGGTGAGCAGGGGCCCTTGGGGGATGCAGCCACCCAGTGGGAGCTGGTCCATCCCTGGAGTGGCATCCCCCAAGGGTGGGTGCCAAAGGGATGGGTAACGGAGGTGGCCATCAGGGCCAGCCTGGGCTTGGGCTCGCTTGTTGCCAGTTAGTCCTGGGTTCCTGGGCTGTGACTGTAATGGATTATGTGTCAGGGTTAGCTGGAGCCCTTGGCTAGTTGGCTCTTTGGTCTTTTAATCTGCTTGAATCAAAATCGATAGTGGAAGTGAATAGAGGAGTGTGAGAGGGGGAGAGAAGGGAAGGGCTGGTGCTTTGCTCACCAAGAACTGGAAAGATGCCAGCATGGGTGTCATTCTGAGAAGATGGGGTCCCCAGGACAGCCCTGGGTACCAGATGGAGTCCCCAAGACAGCCACCCAAGGAGCTGGGTGGGGAGGTCTGTGCCCAGCTGCACCACGGTGCGAATCTTCCAGTTTCTTCTTCAAGAGTACCTTGTCCTTTGGAGGGGGTTTCAGCAGCCTGGACTTGTCCTTTAAAGGAGAAAAACAAAGCAAAGCAAATGATGCTTTAGATTGAAATTAATTCAGCTGGTATTTTCAATGGACATGAGCAATATCTCACCATCTCTGAGCAAATTCCCTTCTTGTAGCAGAGCGTTCAGCTGTTGCGAGACAGCCAGGCAGGGATATGACTTATGTCTGAGAAAAGAGGGGGGGAGAGAGGGAGAGGGGGGTGGAAATCAACAACAAATCAGCCATGTTATGAGCAGCAGGGAGAGACATTCTGGCACTGCATTTTTCAAACGCCAGGAGGATGTTTTGGTGGGGTTCACAGCAGTCTGTGGAGATGTGGAGCCAGGCTGTGCCTTGGTCTCCCCTGGAACGCTCAGCACTGGGCTCTGCTGGGGAGGCTTCTGCTGCCCCTAGAGCTGGGATGGGGTTTGGGTGGAAAAGCTGCATGTAAGTAGCCAAGGCAAGGTGCCACTTCTGCAGCTGTGGGGTGGCACCCACTAGGAGGAAAAGACAAGGGATGTGTGGGGCTGAGTGCTGGTGTGTGGCTCAAATGCCAGTTCCCCTCCGTGTTTCTCTTTCCCCACCTCCTTGGCGTCAGGCTGGCACTGTGAGACCCCTCAAGATGGAGCTTCCATCTGGGTCCAGCAGCTATGCAGGGTGAGGAGCTTTGAATCAGTCCAAGTGCCTAAAGGGAATGTGCCCCCAGAACACTCTTTTTCCTCTTTCCCCCTCCTCCTCCCAATTTGAAAATCTCTGTCCCAGCGTCACACACAAGCTGGTGTGGTGTGGTGTCACCCTGCCTGCTCCCTCTCTGCTTGTCAGGTGCTGGGTGAAGCTGGCTGCCAGTGTGAGCATTGGTGTGGTGGGGTGGCAAGGATGCTCAGGATCCCAAAATATGAAGCCTGAGCACAGAGACCCCTTCCCACGAGCTCCTTCCCCTGTGGCACAACCTGGGCTCTGCCAGCACCACTTCACATCATCTCTGCTGGTCCCAGCCCCGTGCAGGGCTGCCCAGCAGGGAGTCCTCTGTGCGGTGGCCGTGCTGGAGATGCTCCATGAAACGCTGCTTCCTCTGCTGCTCTCTGCTCCTGCGTGGCTGCCCCAAGGCAGCTGGCACTGAACTTCACCCTCCCATCCAGGGCAGTCTGCTCATGCAGCTAATCTCACCCAGCCTGACTCCTGTTCCTGGCCGTTTCGGTGGCAGGTGATGGCAGGGGGTGGGATAACTGCCCAGAGAATGCATTCACTCCAGGAAGGTGTTTTGAAGACAAGTGCCTCATTAGTGAGCTCCCCAGGGCTTTGACCCATCCAAATTATTGACTATTCCACTGGCTTCACAACTGTTTCTTCTTCGATTAGGTTTAGGGGATGCTTGCTGCTTTTTTTTTTTTCTCCTTTTTTTTTCTCCTTTTTTCTCCTTTTTTCTCCTTTTTTCTCCTTTTTTCTCCTTTTTTCCTCCTTTTTTCCTCTTTTTTTCCTTTTTTT
>VXBD01010812.1:19496-34972 GCA_013399975.1 Indicator maculatus | reverse complement strand
TTTTTTCCCCTCCCTTTTTTTTTCCTCTCCCTTTTTTTTTCCCTCTCCGGGGAGGGGGATTTCATCCAATTACTTAGCTGCACACTCTTCTGAAGGCCCATAAATAATTCCCCTCCCTCTGCTGTGTTTACCAGCATGTCTTGTGAAATCCAGGAAGATATGATTGATTGCAATCATTATTTCCTAGTGCTGCTACGAAAACCTCTGTCAGGTTCAGTGATTGCCTTTAAAGAGTGGCTGCCACTCAGGGAAACCTGTCAAAAGCCTGTCATACTTTAGCAAACTTCAATTAATCTGCTGAGCAGTTTTACTTGTGGCTGCTTTCCCATCATTGCTGATGATCAAGGGTAATTAGAAAAAGTATATATATTTATTATATATATATATTTGTAATCAGCAGCTTGCTTGCTTTTGAACAGTAAAAGTGGCTTGCAGGATTGTCTGGAAAAGAGAAGGCTTTGAGGGGAGACCTTCTTGTGGCCTTCCAGTATCTGAAGGGACTTACAAGAAAGTTGGGGAGGGACTTTTTAGGCTGTCAGGTAGTGATAGGACTGGGGAGAATGGAGCAAAACTAGAAATGGGTAGATTCAGATTGGATGTTAGGAAGAAATTCTTCCCCATGAGGGTGGTGAGACACTGGAACAGGCTGCCCAGGGAGGTGGTGGAAGCCTCATCCCTGAAGGTTTTTGCAGCCAGGCTGGATGTGAGCAACCTGCTGTAGTGTGAGGTGTCCCTGCCCATGGCAGGGGGGTTGGAACTGGCTGAGCCTTGAGGTCCCTTCCAACCCTGACAATTCTGTGATTCTATTTTAATGGGGTTTCGTGCTGTGGAGTCAGGTTTGGGTTTCTCCTTGTCTTGCTAGAGCCTTGGTTTCAGGTCTCTTGGGGATGTTGCTTGCTGGGGGAAGGGAGGAGCTGGAGGTGCTGGGTGCCAGGCTGTCCTCCGTCCTCCGAACGCCTGGCACGCACCGTCGGCAGCCAAGCAGCCGTTCAGAGGGTGGCTGGGGCTCTGCTTCAGGTTAACAAATTAATCTCTGGCTCTTGCATTTTTAAAAGAGTCACTTCAGCACTTTTTTTCCTCCTTCCCTTTGGTTTTAATGAGACACACTTTCCAAGAGATGTAATAATCGTTGCCAAAAGTGTCAGCTCGCTCTTGTTATCCTCCGTAAGCTTCTGCAACAACAACAACAACAAAGACCCAAGAATAGAAAAAGAGAGGTGTTGAGAAAGGGTTTCAGCATCATCTCCAACAGCCAGGGGAGGACTGGGGGGGGGAGATGTTCCCTGTGATAGCTCTGCTTTCTGGCAAGGTGCCCCAAAAGATAACCCAGCAAAGGCTAAGATGATTAATTTTTTAATGGCTGTTTTTACCTTGGGTTTGGGCTGAGGTTTTGTTTCTTTAGTGGGGAAAGAAGGTTTCTGCTCGCTGTTGACAGCACAGCTCAGAGCTTTGCCGTGGAAAACCACCCTGGAACCACTTGGAACCAGCTGGGAGATTGGGATGGTGGCAGTGACACGAGGGGGGAATCTTGAGGAAGTTGAGGGGGCTGGGACTGGTAGCTCTGCATGGTGCTAGGTTCTGCAGGAGCCAGGGGAAAATGGTTTCATTCCCCAGTGGGAATATCCTCATCCTTCCTTAGGGATTTGGGAACAGGGCTGTGCTTCTGCAGTGAGCACAGGCATCCTCAGATGGATTGCATGGGGTGTGGATGGAGCCTGATCAGCAGGAGATCTCCAGCTCTGCTCCTGCTTGAGCCATGGGGAGATCCCTGGGAGTTCTGCCCACGCAGTGGACATGTGGATCTGAGCACCTCTGGCTGTCCAGCACCAACATCAGCTCACTGCTGCCTGCTAGATATGTCAGCCCTGTGTGGTTCTGTGCCTCAGGGCCTCTTGTGCCCCTGCCCAGGGCAGGATTAGGCTCCCTTTTCAGGGCTGGAGAGGCTCCCAGGACCCATTTCAACCCCCTCAGAAAAGGGCTTTTTTTCAGGTCTCTTCTGCAGGGATGAGCTCTGTGAGTGTGTCTGGGTTTTAATCAGGGGCCAGAGCTGTTTCCCTGCCTGAGCTTTGCAAACAGCCATTTAAATTTCAAATGAGCTGCACCACTGAGCAGGTTTTTTGTAATTAAATGAATGGATCCTGACTGCAAACTGGGGCAAAAGCCCAGCCTGGAGTGGCAAAGGCAGCAGTGGCTCTCAGTCATCTCCAGATAGGAGCCTTGAATCTTCCTGGTGAACCAGCATGACCTGACCCCTCTCCAGACAAATAAGCTGGGATCCAAATCCCTGGGCTGTGGGGGTACCACTCCATCCATGGAAATGTGGTGGTTGGCTTGGGTCCTTTTCCTGCCCTCCAGACTCACAGGCACACATGAGAAGGATGCTCAGTCCCTGTCTTGCTCACAAAACTGAGTTCAGAGTCCAAGCTCCAACCCACTGGCAGTGCTGGAATGTTGAAGCAAGAGGAGATCCTGAGTCGAAGTCCCTGTTTTGGGGGGGTGGTCTATCCTGGAAGCTGCCTAGGGCAGGTGGGCAGAGGCTGCTGGGGTCTGTGTGCCATGAGCAAAGCCCAGCTGTGGGAGGGATGTCACTAGAGTGGGCTCAGTCAGGTGGGGAAATAACTGATGTGGATTTTTCTGAGTTAAGCCTAGCTCAGAGCTTTGCTATTTTTCTTGGCCATGTCTTTGGCCAGTTTGCTCAGCTGTGTTTGGGGAGGCCCCTGTACAAATGGCACTCCAGGGTCCAAGCTTTCAGTTTTGTTTTTGGTTTTTTTTTTTTTTCCCCCCTATAACATCTTTTAACTTCAAATTCCTTTGCACTTCTGCCCTGTTAATGGCACAGGTTGTGACTGGGGCCCTGGGAGACCTTCCTGGTGGGAAGGGCACTTCCCAACCCCTCCAGAGAGGTCTGGAGCTGCACAGGAGCTCAGGCACCCACTGATTTAAGAAGTCACCAACCTCTTGCCATGGGAGTGCAGGCAGTGTTTGGAGAGGAGCCTGGTTTCAGCCTCCATGAATGGATATTTTTGTTGTTGCTGTTGTGTTTTTTGGGTTTGAGGAATCGCTTTTGCTCTCCCTTTTTCTTCTGTTCTGTTAGATAGCGTCAGGAGAAATAATGTGCTGCTGATAATCTCAGCCAAGCCTGGCAGAGACAGCCTTTGGTGAGGTCTGGCTGGCCTGGTGTCAGCTTCTCAAAGGGGCTAAGGGCTGGCTGGTAACCCTCTGTCCATGTGCCCAGCAGTGCCAGGCAGCTGCAGCGATGCCTCCTCTGTGCTCGCTGGGGTGAGAGCCTGGCAGGGCCCCTCTGAGTGCTGAAGCACTGGTTTGGCTGTGGTGCTGGTGCAGCCCTGCTCCATCAGGGCTGGAGAACTGACCCCTGGCAGCTGTGGCTCCAGTACTGCAGCCTCTGGAGCTGGAGTTAGTGGGTGATTCACTGGGGAAAGGGGGAGGGAGCTGAGGCTGGATCTCCAGAGCAGCAGGAGCTGTTGTGGTGAGCTGGTTCCCACCACAGCCATACACAACCACTGACATCTGTTACCCAAACCAGCCAGACCTTCCAGCCAGGCCAGCCTCTGTGCTGCTTGATGCACACAACAGCTTGAGGCAGCTCCAGTCCATGCCATGGCTGTCCCTGGCAGGTGATCACAGAATGGTCTCGGTTGGGAGGGACCTCCAAAGGTCATCAAGTCCAAAACCCCTGAAGTCAGCAGGGACATCCTCAAAGACATCCCCTTCAAAGAATCCTAGAATGCTTTGGTTGGACAGAACCTTTCAAGGCCATCTGCTTCAAACCACCACTGCAGTGAGCAAGGACATCTGCAACCAGAGGAGGTTGCTCAGAGCCCTGACCAGCCTGACCTTGGATGATTCCAAGGATGGGGCATCTACCACCTTGAAGGAATTGATTTAGGGACCAGAACCCCAGACACTGCCTTACTGATAGGACAACCCGGGCCAGGCTCTCAGCACAGAATCCTTTTGGTTGGAAGATACTTTTATGACCACCAAGTCTAAAGATTAACCCAACAGTGGGGCTGGGCTGGTTGCAGGATGCTGGTTGCTGGGTGCTGGGTGCAGGGTGCAGGGTGCTGGGTGCAGGATGCAGCAGCACATCCACCATCAGGCTGTGCAAGCCCCACTCTTGCATCTGTTTGGCAATGCGTGAGGTGTCCCTGAGTCCCAGGAGCCACCCAGGGTGTCCAGCAGCCACTCAGCTCCCCAGCACAGATGCCTGGCTCCTGCTGCTCCCCAAATGAAATCTGTGCTGCCTTCTGAAAGGCAGATGTGAGTGGAGCAGTGGAGATAAGCTAAACGGGAGAAGTTGGGGGGATTAGGCACTGATTAAGTTATTACTAACGTGAAATGAGCTGTGCTGAGATGAAACAGGAGCTTTATTTTGTGTTGCCTGGCTCCAGGCTCGGGGCTGTTTGTCACTAGGCAGCAGATGAAACTAGGAGCCAGGAGCTGGGCTGTCCCCTGGTGCTGTCAGCACAGCAGCAGGTCGGTGCTCTGTGAGCCCTTAGGAAGCAGAGCGTTAAATGGGGCTGGGAACTGGAGGCCTTCTCTGCTGGGGAGGCTTTGTTGGGATGCAGTGCTTGAGGCAGAGCTATTTCCAGTGCTGGGACACTCACCCTGTGATAGGTTTCATAGAATCATAGAGTTGCTTTGGTTGGGGTTGGAAAAGACCTCTAGGATCATCAAGTCCAACCGTCAACCCAACACCACACGACCCCAAGAGCCATGGCCACATGTTTTTGAACACCTCCAGGGATGGTGATTCCACCACCTCCCTGGGCAGCCTCTTCCAATGTCTGACTACTTTTAGTAAAGACTTTATTCCTAATATCCTACCTAAAGATCCCCTGGTGCAATTTCAGGTCATTTTCTCTCATTCTTCACCTGACAGGAGGGAGAGGAGACTGACCTCCACCCTTCTACTACCTCCTGTCAGGGAGTTGGAGAGAGTAATGAGGTCTGCCCTCAGCTTTCTCTTCTCCTGACTGAACAGTCCCAGTTCCTTCAGCTGTTCCTTGTAGGACCTTTGAGTAGAAAAGGAATTCTCTGCAACAGGAAAATGTGATGCTGCAGGGAGGATGTGTTGGGGGAGAACCACCTATTGGCTCTGTTTCCCATGCTTTTCCTGAAGCATTCCCTGCAGACATGCCAAAAGCAGGATGCTGGGCTAGGTGGGTCTTGGAGAGTGACAAACAGAAGTGCAAAATAAAATGTTGTTTGGTTGCCCAGGGAGGTAGTGGAGTCACCATGCCTGGAGGTGAATCTGAGGACATGGCACTCAGTGCCATGGATTAATGACCATGGTGGTGTTGGTTTGATGGTTGGACTCAATGACCTCAGAAGTCTGTTCCACCCAAACCAATTCTATGGTTCGAGCTGGTGTTTGAGAGTAAAGCTGGTCTCCCACAAGCACTCAGGTCAGACTGGATGAGGTGGGCAAGTTGGGAGTTTATCTCCAGGCAGGCAGGCAGGCAGGCAGGTGAGGAAGCTGGATCAGGGCTGGTAAAAGCACTGCCCATGGGGGACCTACTGCAGCACCTTGCCTGGCTTTGGGCACAGGCAGAGGTCAACACATGCAAGGGGCTGTTGGCAGAGCTGAGGAGGCAGAGCAGGCACTGGGACAGTCCCCAAACCACCCAGCCCACCAGTGGGGCTGGGAAGCACAGGACCCTGGGCAGCTTTGTTGCTGGAGCCATGGGGAGGGAGATGCTGCTGGTGCCCCAGGGGGTGGGCAGCCCCTGGCCGTGCCTGAGCCTCTCCTCGTGTCCCGCAGTGATGGGAGCCCTGGAGTCCCGCGGGGTGCTGCGGCGCATGAGCGACATGCTGGAGATGCTGATGAAGAGGATGGACATCCTGGCCAGGCTGGAGAATGGCACTGACTTCCACAGAGGGGATGAAGCACGGTTCTCTCTGGACAGGTGAGTGCTGAGGCCCCACGCAGGGCGCTGGGCACAGTGTGCTCTTTGGCGTGGGGCTGGGCTGCTGCCAGGGGGGTGCTGGAGCTCAGCAGAGCGTGGGGCTGGGGAGGAGCTTCTGCAGTCTCGTTGTTTGCCATTTCTGGAAGCTTTTTTCTCCTGGGATCTCTGAAGTGAGTGTGATTTTGGGGGCCAGCTGAGGCCCCTGTCCTAGCTGCAGTGTGGTTGGGTGTCTCTTGGCTGCTGTGCTGTGGTGGAACTGGAGGTGGGGCTCAGCGGTAGCTGGAGCGGTGCCTGCTGCGTGGGCTGTGCTCCCTCTTCCATGAAATCCCAGAGCCAGCTCAGGCAGTTTCTTTGTGTCCATATCCCTCAGGTAGCTGTCAAAATGATTGTTTGAAATCCAGGGCTGATCTGTTCAGCCTTGGAGCTGAGCAAGGCTTAAAAATGAAGCAGGAGGAAGCTGCCTGGCCCCAAAACACTGCACAGAGCTGGTGTCCTGGCTCCCTGCAGTGCATGCACCACATCCATCCTGGCTGGCAGCTGGAGAGATCCCACCAGAACTTCCCATCATGATGTGCTGATTTGCCAGGGAGACATTTCCCGCTGCTTTGGGAGCCTTTCAGCAGTTGTGGATGGTAATTTGGCTGCCACACCAAGGCCTGCACGGATGGTAACCAAAACAACCTGAACACAGAAGGGAAGAGATGAGAAACCAAGGAGCTGCTCTTGAGCCAAACTTTGCAATGCCAAAAGAAGTGCCAGGTAGATTTTGCTCAGATGGAGACATGTGGGTGGCAGGGATGGGTCATGCATCAGTCCCCACTGCCTTGTGCCATGCCCCTGAGGCTGATGTACAGCCAAGAAGTGGGTTCAGGAGAACCTCTCAGGGGTCAATAATGTGAAGTGCAAGCAAGGTCCTGCACCTGGTTGAGGACAAACCTCATTATCAGTACAGGCTGGGGGATGGTGAGATCAAGGGCACCCTGCAGTAAAGGACTTGGGGGTACTGGTGGATGAGAAGCTGGACATGAGCCAGCAATGGGTGCTTGCAGAGCAGAAGGCCAATCACATCCTGGGCTGCATCAAAAGCAGCATAGCCAGCAGATGGAGAGAGGTCATTCTGCCACTCTGCTCTGCTGGGACCTCACCTGTGTCTAGCTCTGGAGTGCTCAGCAGAGGAAGGACATGGCCCTGCTGGAGCAGATCCTGAGGAGGGTCACAAATATGATCAGAGGGCTGGAGCACCTCTCCTGTGAGGACAGGCTGAGAGAGTTGGGGTTGCTCAGCCTGGAGAAGAGAAGGCTCCAGGGAGACCTTCTAGCAACACTTCAATACCTGAAGGGGACCTACAGGAAGGCTGGGGAGGGGCAGTTTCCAAGGACATGTAGCACCAGGGCATGGGGCAGTGGTTTGAAACTAGGGAAGGGTAGGATTAGATTGGACATCAGAAGAAAGCTCTTCACCATGAGAGTAGTGAAGTACTGGAACAGGCTGACCAGGGAGGTGGTGGAGGCCCCATCCCTGGAGACATTCCAGCTCAAACCCAGTGGGGCTCTGAGCACCCTGCTCTGGGTGAAGATATCCCTGCTGACTGCAGGGGTTTGGACAAGCTGCTCCTCAAGGGTCCCTTCCAACCTGATGCCTTCTATGATTTTGTGACTCTCACCTGGCACTGCCACCTCTGCATCCTGCTGTGGCCACGCTCCAGAGCCAGCCAGGGCTCCTCTGCTGTTTCCATCACTGCTCCCCTTCCCCTGCCCTGCTTTGTTTGTGAGTCTCCTTTGCTGCTGTGATGGAAAAGAGAGCAAGTGAGCCTGTAATTACCAACTGTGCCCAGTGGTGTGCATGGTGTTAGAGCTGCGTGGGCAGCCCTGCTGTGCTCTTCAGGAACATCATCCCAGCCACTGAGAAAGAGAATTTCCCTTTCAAGGGGCAGGAGCTGGAGGTTTTGTTGGTATGAGGCTGTGCAGGGAGGGCAGCAGTGATCCCAGAGAGGAAGGTGTGAGACTGTTGCAGGCAGTGGCTGGAAGGTGCTAGCTCACATTTGGTGGTTTTCTTGGCCAGCCTTGGATTAAAACCCCTGGAAATTCCTGGTGTTGGTCATTTCTGTGCCCCAGCAGCCAAGAGAGAAACTTCAAAGCATTGATGTGGACTGGCAGCTCTCCCTGCCAATGGGAACCCTGTGTTTCAGGTCTGCTGTGCCTGGTGGATCCAGGGCCATCACAGGAGGGTGAGAGCTGGGGTTCTTCAGCCTGGATCAATCAATAGCCTGGATCCTATCCATACTGAGGAGTATCTAAAGGGTCATGAGGGTGGGGCTGGACTCTTCTCAGTGGTACCAAGTGAGAGGACAAGGGGCAGTGGACACAAACCAAAAAGCAGGAGGTTTCACCTGAACTTGAGGAGAAACTTTGAAGATGCTGGAGCACTGGAATGATGCCCAGAGAGGTGGTGGAATCTCCTCCTCTGGGCATTTTCAAAGCCCACCTGGACATGTTCCTGTGAAACCTGATCTAGGTGGACCTGTGTTGGCAGGGGGGTTGGACTAGATGAACTCTGGATGTCCCTTCCAACCCCCTCCTATGACTATGGTCGTGGTATTCTGTGACTGGGGGAGACCAGAGAGGATGGTACCACATGGACTCAGCACATCAAACAGCCTTAGGTGTTGTACATGTGCTGAGAAGGGCTTGAGCAGGTGAGATCAGAGATGTCTCAGTTTTCAGGAGGAGAAAATGAGAGACAACTTTTGCTCCTTGTAAATTGCTTCTCAGGTGCAATCAAGTCCCTGCATCAAAACTGATCTGTGTCATCATCTTCTCACCTGAAGATTGCTCAGGGGGCAGAGCATCTCCAGCTGAAGCAGCCATCATGGGGGATATCTTACAGATGGGTTTTTGCTGTGGTGGTCTGTGGTGAAGTGCTGGCAGCATCTGCAAACACTTGTGAAGGATTTCCCAAGCACTGCCCTCCTTCCCTGCAGCCCCTGAATTTGGCTGAGGTCTGTGGTCAAAAGAAACCTGTTGAAAATGTTGCAGCTCTGCTGGGGCTCAGCAGGTTTGGGTGGCTCCATCACTGCTGCCATGAGTGCTCCCTTGTCTGTAGTGTCCTTTCCTCTCTTGTCCCAGCCCCTGTTGGGGGAAGGGTGCAAGAGTGGAAGGGGGCAAGAGTGGAAGGAGGCATCCCTGCTGCTCTGATGGATGCTCTCCAGAGCTCCATGGAGCATCCCAAGGGGAACTGAAGAGAACAACAGAATAATTTTGTTTGCAAGAGCCCCTTTAAGCTCATCCAGTCCAGCTGTGAGCCCAGCACTGCCAAGGGAAGGTGTATTCATTATGAACCAAGGTAGTTTTCATGACTTCATCTGGTGTGAAATCTGGGTTGAGACCCCCTGGAGGGAAGGTGCTGAGGTCCCACTCCCTTTCAGGGTACCCAGCTGCAGCGCCTGGGGACTGCCTGTGCCAAGGGAGAAGGGGCACCACCAACCACACCAGGACCAAGTGGTGTCTGCTGAACCCAGGCCAGCACCATGACTCTGGAGATGCCCTGCTGCTGCTTGTTATTAGCATCCTGGGACTGCACCAAGGGCTTGGTTCTGCCTTGCCTCCTTGTCTCTGCCTCTTTGATCAGCAGTGACCGACTTGCAGCTGTCAGCAGAAGCTAATATAATTAAAGGGTGACAATTTCAAAGGGGATTTAGCCTTTAAAGTGTCTCTGGTGGCCTCCTTCATCTCCTCCCCTGCTCAGCAAAGCTGCCAGAGAGGGCTCTGTGACTCCACCTGCACAGAGGGGATTTGTCCTGCTTTGTGCCCAGAGCTGTCCTGCTCTGTGCCCAGGGCTGTCCTGCTTGGTGCCCAGGGCTGTCCTGCTTGGTGCCCAGGGCTGTCCTGCTTGGTGCCCAGGGCTGTCCTGCTTACTGCTGCATCTCCAGCCACATCAGGAGGGCTTGGGGTTTGCAAAGCCCCAGTGAAGAGGAAGAGGCTGAAGACTTCAGTGGGGTGTATGGGGTAGCTTGTGAGCACTGTCCCTCTCCAGCAGCACCACTCCAGTGGAGGGCAGGGTTGGCTTTTCCCCTTGGGAAGTGCAAAGAGGAATTTAGGTATGTGAGGTGTGGTTAATAGGCTGCCTTGGAAAGCCCTCCAGCTGCCAGGGCAGGCAGCTTTCTGTGGCTGAAAGCTGCTCCAAGCTCTTTCTTGCTCCCTAGGTGCTGACTGAACACTCTTTAGGAGCCAACCAGCCTCTTGCAATGCTTTGGATAAAACCCTTGGAACCCCCAAATGTCCAACATCCTCCTCAGAAGAACTGCTCAGGGGTTTTGTGAGTTGTCACACTAGGGTAAGGTGGCACAGGCTGCACCCATGACCCAGCCTGTTGTTGTCCTGGGCATTGCTGGATCCTTTCTCCAGCCATCCCTGGATCCCCTCCTGCCTGTGCTGGGAAGGTAAGGGATGGGTTCCCTAAGGAGGACAAGCAGCCTGCCAGTCAGCTGCAGAAAAATCAATGCTGTTGTTAATTGAATGCAAGCCTCATAAATCAGCAGAGAGAAGGAAATTAGAGGTACTTATGGAAGCCTCCTGGAGAGCTATTTACTGGGCAAGGGAAATATTAGTCTGGAATGGAAGCGTTGGTCTCCTGCTGGAAGGCATTTGGGAGGGAAAGAGGGAGTCCAAAGTGGCTGGTCCAGGCTGGCACCACAACTGGACAATGCTGTGGCTCAGAGAAGACCTTTCCCAGGAGCTGGCTGCTCCTGCCCAACCCATGCCCATGGGGAAAGGGCAGTTGTGAGGGCTGGGGTGTGCAGGGCTGGCATCCCTGGTTGTCCCTCTTCCCTCCCCTGCAGTGGTTGGCCTGCAGTGGGTGTTATTTGCTGCTGGCTGATTAATCTTCAGGCTTAATTACTGCCAAGGCTCAGTTAATTTCCACACACTTTTAAGTATTTGTTCTTGTAATCAGTACATGGCTCCCCATTCCCCCAGTAATTAGAAGTCTCACAAGATGACACTAAGTGGGTGATGTTCCAGGGTCCTGCCAGCCTGGCTCTGTTCATTCCTGAGTTGTTGCCCTTGATGAGCTGGCTTTAGTGAAACCACTGCCAGCTGCTGGGGTACTCTGCTATCCAGGTGAGCCCAGAGAGGTCGTGGACCCCCCCCAGGCAATGTCTTCTGAGCATGCTGTGGGGCTCAGAGGCCATCTGCAAGGTGAGGCTGGTGCTGTGTGGTGTGAAAGCTGTCTGGGACAGGCAGAGCCCCAAAGCAGCCCGGGGGGAAGGTAAGACCCATCCTGTGATCCAGCTCAGCTTTGCTGGGTGGGGGTTTTGCTGAGCAGAGCTCAGCCATGGCAGCATCATCAGGAGAGCCCAGCAGGCAGCTCTGCAGGGACCTTCCTCCCCAGTGGTCTCCTTCCTCACAGTCTCACAGTATATCAGAGGCTGGAAGGGACCTCAAGAGGTCATCAGGTCCAACCCCCCTGCCAGAGCAGCATCACTTAGGGTAGTCCAAACAGGAATGCATCCAGGTGGGGTTTGAAAGTTTCCAGAGAAGGAGACTCCACAACCCCCTGGGCAGCCTGTTCCAGGGCTCTGTCACCCTCACTGTAAAGAAGTTTCTCCTCCTGTTGAGGTGAAATCTTCTCTGTTCTAGTTTGAACCTGTTGTTCCTTGTTCTATCACTGTGAACCACTGAAAAGAGCCTGGCCCCCTCCACTTGACACCCACCCCTCAGATATTAATAGACATTGATCAGATCCCTCTCAGTCTTCTCTCCAGACTGAACAGCCCCAGGGCTCTCAGTCTCTCTTCACAGGGAGATGCTCAAGTTCCCTAATGGCTTCCACAACCCATTTCATCCTGGCAATGGCAGTGAGGTTGTTCCTTGCCAACTCCTGAGGACCTCTCCAGCCCAGTTCTGGATGCTGTCAGTGTTAGCTTGGAGGGGCTGGGAACAGGTCAGGGGCTTGCTAAGGACCCCTCAATCTGGGCTCCCCATCAGGGTTGGGGAAGGAGATGCATGGGGAAATCCGTACCAGGGCAGCTGAGGTAAATGGTTTCTCTCTCTCAGGTAGAGTGGAGAGGTGGCTGTGTGCCCCCACCTTGCCCAAGGGCTTCTGGGCTTGTTGGCAATAATCACCAGTGTGGTGGGAGGATGGAGGTGCCCATGTGTGCCCAGACCACTCACACTTTCCCCTCCATCTCCCAGGCTTTTACCTTCCCCAGCACCTCCAGCTCAGTTTGCTGAAGCTGATTCTGCTTTGCTTTCTGCTGTTTTGTGCCTTTCTGTGCCAGGGGCTGCTTGTTGGCAGGGCTTTGCAAATGAGGCTTCTGGATGCATCATGGAGGTCAAGTGCTGGAGCTTTGTGCTGGAGGTTGGTTGTGCTCTCTCAGGTGGCTTGCACATGGAAAGCCCTCAGCACCTGGTCTCTGGAGTGAGACAGTCAGTGCTGGGGGGCTGGTGATGGGGGTGAGCAGGAGCATGAACCTGTTGGTGTGTGCCCAGCTCCCAGCCCTGTCTGAGCTGGGGTCTGGAGGTCATGGGGACTGAAGTTGCTGTTGGCTTTTGAGATTCACCTGACTGGATGTTGGGAAGTGAGTCTGGACCTAAGTGAGAACTGGGAGAGCTTCTGGCAGGAGGTGGAAGTTGGATTGTGGGCAGATCTGGGTGCCCTGAAGTGTGGGAGCAGGGCTGCTGTGCTTTGCTCTCTTGCCTTGCTAGGATTGATGGAGAAAGCTGAGGAGCATCTCCCCCAAGCCAAGGTCCCTGTCCTGTTGCTGGAGCAGGAGGCTGGGCTTGCTGGCTCTGAATTCACTGCATCCTTGTGATGTTTGCTCCTAAGCAGCCCATCCCAGCTGAGCAGAGTGCCTTTGCCCAGGCTGTGGCTGGTTTTACCCTACAAGGATGACCAGAACCTGTTAACTCAGGTTAATTTTGGAGAAGCTGGGAGCAAGCAGCCTCCTCTGGAGGGATGAGCCTGGGGGCTTCCCAGCTGGAGGACAGGGGCATAATAGAGGGGGTCCCTGGGGGAGCTGTATTGCTGCTGGTGGAAACAGGCTGCTGAAATAACCCAAAATGAAGCAGAGCCTGGCCATGAAACATGCAGCTGGCGAAGATGATGTGAGGCTGAGGGCTGTAGGAAAGCTTGGGATCAGAGAGCATCTCTGCCCCAGGGATTGTGATCAAAACAGGGTACTTGTGGACTAACGTGGAGGCAGGTCCCTCTCAGTCAAGGCTGTCAAGGCTGGCAGTGTCTCTACAGCTGACCAAAGGTGGCTTCTCACAGCCTGCTTCAGGCTACTCCAGCACTTAGACAAATCTCTCTGGTTTGTACTTCAATCCAGTGACAACTAACATGCATCAAAGTGAGGATCCTGCAACCTCCTGTCCAGGATCTCCTGTGTTCACATAAATAAACCCCTGCTGCTGCCCAGGTGTGTGGCTCAGTCCTGCTCTGAGGGTCAGGAGAACAGTGAAGGTTTGGGCTTGTGGATGATTCTTAGTGTCCTGCCTGGGAAGGGTCTCCAAGCACTTTATTCATTAAATATTTTAATTACTGATCTTAATTATACATTCCTGGGAAGTTCTATGCCGACAAGATGCTGGCTTTGATTGAGAAGTTGATTTTATCATATTTTCTTTTTTTCTTTTCTTTTTTTTTTTTTTAATCATGAGCTTTAGTAAAGGGCAGCATCTTCCCTTAGGGTGTTCAGCCAGGGGCTTTGGGTTAGCTTAGGATTTGGTCCTTTAAGTGCATTGGTGTGAGAAATGTCTCCAGAGTGATGGGAAATGAAAAGAAATGGAAGCACTTCAGGGAGTGAAATGCTCCAATGCTTGTAAAGTGCAGAACTTGGTGTTGGAAGAGTTCAGGAAGGTCCCTGCCTCTGCATCATCCCATATTTCCTTCACATGGGTTTCCAAAGAACTTTTCCCATCCCAAAGCAAGTTCTTTGGGCTATTTGCCTGGGTTGAATTCCCGGTGGGCACAAACACATCCACAACAAGCTCAGACCTTTGTTCAGGTGCTTGTGGAGAGGACACTGAGCTGTTTCTCTTAGCCCAGAGGTGTAAAGGTTGTGGCATCAGCTGTAGGATTTCAGTTCCCTATCCTGCAGAGCAAAGCCCTCCTGGAGCTGGACATCAGGATGAGATTTGTGGCCTCAGAGCAGGGAGGCAGCCAAAGCCCAGCACCATCCCTGGGCCCCCTTCCTGGCTGCTTTCTGCTGTGCAGAAAAAATCATTCAGGAGGCAAATGGCAGCACAGCCATTGTAATAAGCAAGCTGAAACCTTTTGGTAAACTGCTCTGTGCAAGCCTTGTGTTTGATGTTTTATCTTCACAACATCTGTTTTTCTCCAGCAGTATCAGCCTGCCCGAAGTCCCTGCTTCCAGCCAGTTAATAGCAAGAAATATCAGATGAGGAAGCAAATATGTTTAAGGCTTGTATTATGAAGACAGCAGAGGAAAAAAAAGGAAGAGCTTCATCTTCTCATAATGCCACTTTTCTGAAAGGCAATAAAAACACAGCTCCTTGTGAAGGGATAAAAGGGCTGAGGCTCAGCTGCTGCTGCGGGGCTGGGGACGAGAGGCAAAGTGAAAGGAACTAAATTAATGGTTAAAAAAAAAAAACACCTCACCAAAAAAAAAAAAAGGTGAAGGAAAACTCAACCTCTGGCTATATTCTGTGGCAAATGATCTGCCAGTTGGGGAAGATACATCTTAATAGCAGCTTTTGAAATGAGCTGAACGCAGGACGCGAGGCACAGCCTGATCCTGAATCTTAATCGCCCTGGGAAAAAGAGAAATCAGAAGATAATAAAGGACAAAATCAATATTGATGGTGAGGAGTTAAAGTGCTGTGTGTGTGCTGTGGTAAAGGGTTTGAAGGTCCCAGGGGAATAAAAAAAAGAAACCAAAAATGAGTTCTAGAAAAGGCAGAGTAAGTCACTGTAGTTTTGATAGCTGGAGCAGCCCCAGTGGTGTTGATGTGGTGCTGTAGGGAAACTCAAAAAGCATTGAGGTAAAGGGAAAAAAAAACCCACACCAAAAGCTGGTTGCCTGTTCCCTGTGAAGTGGTAGGGATGGGAACAAGTTCTAGAAAAGGCAGAGTAAGTCACTGTAGTTTTGATAGCTGGAGCAGCCCCAGTGTGTTTTGCTAGCATTGATGTGGTGCTGTAGGAAAACTCAGAAAGCATTCAGGTAAAGATAAAAAAAACCAAACCCAAAATCTGGTTGCCTGCTCCCTGTGAAGTGGTGAAGATGGGAGCAAGTTCCAGAAAAGGCAGAGTAAAGGGCTGTAGTTTTGATAGCTGGAGCAGCCCCAGTGTGTTTTGCTAGCATTGATGTGGTGCTGTAGGAAAACTCAGAAAGCATTCAGGTAAAGATAAAAAAAACCAAACCCAAAATCTGGTTGCCTGCTCCCTGTGAAGTGGTAGGGATGGGAGCAAGCTCTTGTACTCAGTGCTGGTTAGGTCACATCTTGAGTACTGTGTCCAGTCCCTCAGAGTTGTTGAGCTGCTTTGTCCAGAGAAGCTGGGGAGGGGTCTGAAGCACAGCCCTGTGAG
>VXBD01010812.1:3720-17627 GCA_013399975.1 Indicator maculatus | reverse complement strand
TTTTTTTTTTTTTTTTTTTTTTGGTGTCACTTCACAGTGACCCTCTGTCTTTTGGGGAAAGCCTTGCAGAGCTCATGCAAAGCAGCTGCCTTGGTTGTGAGAACTGCAAGTACTGTCTGAGGGTAATGATCAGACATCAAAGGGCTCTGAGCTGAAATCTCTGTGTTTGGGGAGCAGCTGAAGAGCTGGGCAAGCTGGTGAAGGTGCTGGGCCAGACCTATCACCCAGACAAAACCACTGCTGTGGCTGGAATTCCAGCAGGACTTGGCTGATTGCAAGGCTGAGCCTGGAAAGGAGCCATTTATTTAGGATTATGATCCTGATGTCCATTTGAATGTGCTTCTGGGTGCCCAGCTCTGGCTGAGCTGAGGTCATCAGAGAGGGGAAGGGGATTGAGGTTACCATTGGCTTTTGAAATTCACCCAATTATTTGTGTGTTTGGAAGTGAGTTTGGACCCATGTGAGAAGTGGGAGGGCTCCTGGAAGGAGGCAGAGGTTGGATTGTGGGCAAGTCTGGGTGCTCCAGAGGGGGGGCAGGGCTGCTGTGCTTGTCCTCTCCTCTTGTGATGGAGACAGCTGAGGAGCATCTCCCCCAAGCTAAGGTCCCTCTCCTGTTGTTGGAGCTGGAGGCTGAGCTTTCTGCCTTTAAATTCACTGCATCCTTGTGATGTTTGCTCCTCAGCTGCCCATCCCAGCTGTTCCCTGGGCTCTGCCCATCACCTGCATGCTCTGACAGCTGCTCACCAGTGGAAGCACAGCTTGCAGAAATGAAAGGTTCACAAACTTCCAGGGCTGGCTGAGCTTTGCAGCCCTCACACTGGGAGCATTTTATCCTCTCAGAGCCATGCTGAGAAGCAGAGCTTATCACAGGCCATTTCTGTGCCCATATTGTCCAAGGCCTCATGAACAACCTCCCTGCTGCAGCTCTGACAGCTGCTGGCAGGCTACCTGGGGTTTATTCTCTGCAAAGGTCGAAAGTTACTTGGGGGCAATGGTGTCCTCTGCATTTAATTGTTATTTCTTAAGAGTCTGGGATGTGTGGCTCCCTGTGGAGGTATGCAGGCTGAATATTGATGGTCATAAACCAAGCCAGAAGGAAAAATGTGGGCTGCTCACTGCTGGAGAATGGACTTTAAATCAACAAGCGAAGCAGTATCGGTTCATAAAACTGGGATTTTTTTTAGCCTGGAGGACACAGGTACTTTAAATCCCAACCTTCAGGTTCACTGATCTGCTGGAGAATGAACATAAAACTTCACCAGGAAGGACCTGACATCAGCACTTTTTCATTGTTTTATTTTTCCTTTAATGCCAGGAGTATTCAAGGTAGCTCCTTTGATTTTGCTCACTGCCTGTGACATTTCCTTGTATTCTAATGAGCTTGGCAGCAGCAGGAGCTAAAACTTATGACCCAGCTGCTGCAGGAGGGGACATTATTTATTGTGATAACCATGCTCATCTAGATGGGGTGGAAACAGCAGGCAGAGGGGTTGGAGGTGAGGAGCTTGCTCCTTGTCAAGCCTGGCAGGGCAGCACTGCTGATGGATGGAACTCTCTTGCCCTTTCTTAGATTACAGCAGGTTCTAATTGATGCTCAGCTCTTCACAGGGCTCTGGTGCTCCATCCTTGCAATGTGGATGGGCTTAGTGGGGCTGCTCACCCAGGGTGGTGGTGACTGTAGGGTTTAGATGGCACACACAGCTGCTGGGACCTCAAGTGTGGTGGGAAGGTGCCCATGGGCTGTGCCAGGGCAGCAATACCCAGCTCAGCCCTGCTTCCTGGGGTGCTGCTGATGCTCTCACCCTTGGCACAGAATCATAGAGTGGCTCAGGTTGGAAGGGACCTTAAAGATACCTAGTTCCAACTCCCCTACCATGGGCAGGGACACCTCCCACCACAGCAGGTTGCTCAAAGCCTCATCCAGCCTGATCTTAAACACTTCCAGGGGTTGAGGCGTCCACAACTTTTCTAAGCAATCTCTTCCAGTGTTCCACCACCCTCATGGCAAAGAACCTCTTCCTGATGTCCAATCTGAAACTGCAGCAGGGTAGATTTAAACCATTGCCCCTTGCCCTATCACCACAGGCCCTTGTGGACCCAGTCCCCACACCCTGTCCCTGCTGCTCCTCACCAGGTACCTGGAAATCCTCTCACCTACATCTCTGGCTAAGGGCAACCCACATGTCCTACCTGTCTTGCAGCTGTCTGCATTCTGCTCCAGACCCATCCTCAGGCCTCCTCCAGCTTTGCCTGGCTTTCTTCGTACTTTTTCTTCTCCTCTTTCTTCCCCCCCCCCCTTTTTTTCCCCCCCATCNCAAAGCCTCATCCAGCCTGATCTTAAACACTTCCAGGGGTTGAGGCATCCGCAACTTTTCTAAGCAATCTCTTCCAGTGTTCCACCACCCTCATGGCAAAGAACCTCTTCCTGATGTCCAATCTGAAACTGCAGCAGGGTAGATTTAAACCATTGCCCCTTGCCCTATCACCACAGGCCCTTGTGGACCCAGTCCCCACACCCTGTCCCTGCTGCTCCTCACCAGGTACCTGGAAATCCTCTCACCTACATCTCTGGCTAAGGGCAACCCACATGTCCTACCTGTCTTGCAGCTGTCTGCATTCTGCTCCAGACCCATCCTCAGGCCTCCTCCAGCTTTGCCTGGCTTTCTTCGTTCTTTTTCTTCTCCTCTTTCTTCCCCCCCCCCCTTTTATTCCCCAGCATGGCTTCCTATGTGCACCACAAGGCCAATGATCACCACAGAGGATTTTTCAAGCAGAGCACATCTGAAATTAGAAAAACAATTTTTTTCCAGCCTATTTAATGCTTCCCTGTGTAAAATGCACAGGTGTAGCTGTGTTTTGTCAGCACAAAGTGGAACACAGCAGGAGGCTGAGTTCTGTAGGGTTTTATTCTTGGAAGGCAGTAACCTCTGCCTGGTACACACTCAACCAGGTCATGGAATCATTGAATGTTAGGGGTTGGAAGGGACCTCCAGAGATCATCCAGTCCAACCTCCCTGCCAAAGCAGGATCACCTAGGGCAGGTCACACAGGATTGCACCCAGATGGGTCTTCAAAGTCTCCAGAGAAGGAGGCTCCACAACCTCTCTGGGCAGCCTGTTCCAGGGTTATACAACCCTCACAGTAAAGAAGTTTTTCTTCATGTTGGGCTGGAACCTCTTGTGTTCCAGTTTGTGTCCATTACCCCTGGTCCTATCACAGGGCACCACTGAAGAGTCTGCCCCCTTATTCTTGGCACCCACCTTTCAGAGATTTGTGAACATTGATCAGATCTCCTTTCAGTCTCCTCTTTCCCAGTCTAAAGAGCCCTCAGGTCTCTCAGCCTTTCCTCATCAGACAGATGTTCCAATCCCTTCATTAACATCCTAGCCTCCATGGGACACCCTCCACTATATTCCTGTGCCTCTTGAAGAAGGGAGCTCAGCACTGGACACAGTACTCTGTAGTCTCACTAGAGCGTGTTCCCATATGCATCTTGGAGACGACTTCAACCTGCTGGAAGCTTCCAGGGATGGCAAGTTTGCTATAGGCACCCTTGGGTATCCCCATGGGGAGACACCAAGTGTTCAGGGTCTCTTTTTCTTGCCAGGTTCCAGCCAGCTGCTGGGTTGATGGAGAGGATCCAAGCTATAGCTCAAAACGTTTCCGACATCGCAATAAAAGTTGATCAGATTCTCCGGAACAGCCTCCTGAACAGCAAAGGTGAGTGGCCCCAGGGGCCCCCTGCTCCAGACCTCCCAGCAGCCAAGCCTCCCATGGGAAACTGGGGAAAATGCAGGGGAATGGAAGTGAATCTGAGGTTACTCAACTCCCCCCTGTCTCCAGGACTAAGCAAGGCACCTGAAGCTCTCCGGCAGACCTCTCAGGGCTGTTTGTGTCCAAGTCTCTGCTGAAGCAGCTCATGCTCACACCACCTCTATGAGGAGAGGAGGTCCTGAGAGAGGCCTGAGCCTCTTCAGGGGTTTCTAGGTCTCTCCTCTTGCTATTACAGCCAGGAAGGCTGTGTGGGGAACCACCTTCAGGGGCCCTGACAGCAGTAATGGTCTAAAAGCATTGCCTCGCTTAGCCCAGGGAGGACCTGAGCAGGGAAGATCAATCTGCAGAGGAACAAGACCTGAAGACTCAGGTCTGCAAGGGGAAGGAATGGTGACAAACTGGGCTGCTGTCAGAAATGAGTGCCACCAAATTGAATGCTGAGTGAAAGAGGAGGAGCAGGGCCAGCACAAACACTGGGATAGAAAAACGGAGTGGTTTGAATCCAAAGCTCAGCAACTGGCATCCAGTGCCAGGAGAGTCATTTCCATCCCGCTCTGGAAGTGCTGGGAGGGTAACTGGGCTCCACAGATGTTTCTCCAGACATCTGCATGCTTCCCAGGATTTGGGCTGGCATCACCAAGTAGGAGACGCTTCCATTGTCTCTTCTACCTCCTGGTTTTTGAGTTACAGGTAAGGGGAGGTTACAGCAGGGGTGGTGTCTTCTGTTAATCCAACCACATAGGAGGAAAAGATCTCTTCCCTTCTTAACTACATTTGTGGCTTATTCTGGGGCTGACCTTGGGGGCTGAGTCTTCTCTTGACAGCTCAGCAGGGCAACTTTCACTGTAAGTTTACAGTGTAAAGGCTGGCAAGAGCTTCCTTGGGTACAGCAGCCTGCTTGAAGGTGATGAGCAAGACCTGGGGTCTGGAGCAGGCTGGGAGGAACAGGGAGGTGAAATAAAGAAACCTGATGAGATTTAGGAAAGGAGAATCTGCTCTCAGCATTGAAGCAGGGCTGTGGTGGGATTTCTCTGTTTCCTCCCTGACCTTGGGGAAGATGCTTCATATCTTGGTGTCCTGCTCCATCAAGTGGGATAGGGTTGTCTGCTGGCCCAGCTGTGGTGCCAGTGAATGTGCTTAGGGGTTGGTAGTCCCATCCCACCCCACCCCACCCCATCCCTTTTAACTGCTCTGTCCTGGCTTTCCTCATACCCAAATTGTCTTCCTGCAGTGTTGGAAGCCAGGAGGGACCAGTGTGAGGTGCCCAGGGACCCCAAGTACCCTGACTGTGCTGGGAAAGTGGAGGTGAGTCAGGATTTCCTCTCCTGGGAAGGGTCTCAACCCTGCTGCTGGGAAGGGCACAAAGCAGTGACCCTGGATGTTAAACTGGGAAGGGAAGTGGGGAGGGGGGATGCTTTCCAGAAGAAAACTCTTGGCTTTAAAATGGAAGAGCTGTGGCCTGTTGTAGAAGGCAAAGCAGAGCCAAAGATGTGGAAAGCAAAGCAGATCTGTGTGTGAGAGGAAGACACATGGGAGATGTCCAACCCCCTCTGTGAGCCTTTGCTACACAAATGGAACTGTTTTCCCCTAATAACAAGGCACACACCTCCAGTTTCAGTTTGAGTTCTGTGTTTAATGGCAGAAGGGTGGTGAGGAGAAGGCACTGCCAGCTCCTCTTTAACTCTCTGGAGCATTCATTAGTGGCTGGGGAGTAGAATCATAGAATCATAGAATCAAGAAGGTTGGAAGAGACCTCAAAGATCATCAAGTCCAACCTGTCACCCTACACCTCATGACTATCTAACCATGGCACCAAGTGCCACCTCCAATCCNACTATCTAAACCATGGCACCAAGTGCCACCTCCAATCCCTTCTTGAACACCTCCAGGGATGGTGACTCCACCACCTCCCTGGGCAGCCCATTCCAATGGCCAACCACTCTCTCTGTGAAGAACTTTCTCCTCACCTCCAGCCTAGTAGAAGAGTACTCTCAGGGTGGCACAGAAGAGCATCTTGTTAAGGTGACCAGGTCCTCCATCTCCAACAGGATGGTCTTCCTGATCCAGCCTGCTCTTTACACCAGGCTGGCATGTGGCCCAGGGCATGATGGCTGTGCCAGAGAGTGTGTTTGCATGAACTAATTCATCACAGATTCATAGAATGGTTTGGGTTGGAAGGGAGCTTAAAGATCATCTAGTTCCATGGGCAGGGACACCTCCCACTAGCCCAGGTTGCTCAAGGCCCCATCCAACCTGGCCTTGAACACCTCCAGGGATGCCCAGGGGCATCCACAACTTCCCTGGGCAACCTGTTCCAGTATCCCACCACTCTCACTGTAATTGAAAACATCTCCCTCTTCCCTCCCATTCCCAGCCTCCTGCTTCCAGCTCAGGCTTGTGCAGGGGTAAGTCTCCCTGAAAAGACTTTGAATTAAAATGATGCTGGAGGTGTGAGTTTTCCTCTTTCTCTTGGTGCTGGGCATCCTTTCCTTACCTGACTGGAGTACATTTGGAATGGCATGGAACTGTGGAAGGCTGTGATTCCATCTCCTCTTGGGGTGATCGCTGCCTTCCACATCTTGGGCTCAGCAACCAAAGGAGATTTGGGGTTGTGGTTGAATTAGGAAAATGCTGGCAAGAGCTGTGGTGGAGAATGATAAGTCACTGCCCCAGTTGCTGGTTATTCTCCTTCATGTGAAATCCTCCTTGGGGGCTGCTGGGGGATCTGTCTTCTTGCCTCACTGTGCCCCCCAGGGCAATGAGATCAGCAGCTCGCCTCCATCCCCAGCAAAGCTAACGAGGAGACAACCCTCTGGTGTACCATTTCCTAGGGACTAATGGCTGTGCCCCCAGGGAAAACTCTTGTCTGATGCTGGAACCAGTGCTAGAAATCTCAGGAGGCCCCATCAAATTCTCCTGGCTCTCTCTGCTCCATTGGCACTGGAGACACAAGGCAGGCAGACATCTGGTGCTGGGTGTGTGCTGGTCTGCAGCCCTTGTTCCACCATCTGCCCTTCACTTCCAGCTCCCAACTGGAGAAAGTGATGGAGAGGAGAGGTTGCCCATAGCAGAGGCAGCTCATAGGGTGGCTTCCTCCCCTGCCAGCTGCAGAATGATCCCCATGTGTTTCTTTGCCCCCTTGCAGTGGATGAGGGCCAGGTGGACCTCGGACCCCTGCTATGCTTTTTTCGGCGTGGATGGCACCGAGTGCTCCTTCCTCATCTACCTCAGTGAAGTGGAGTGGTTCTGCCCTCCCCTGCCCTGGAGAAACCACACAGCACCTCTGCCTTCCCCTCCACCACTGCCCCGGGGGCAGGTAAGGTGTGGGGGCAGTCTGTGTCCTGCTGGTCCTGGGGGGCTGAAGGGGAAGATGACGGCTTCAAGGCTGCTGGAAGTAAATGTGCCCAGAGCCAGCAGGGCTGTGATGCCTCACAAGGGTCTTCATAGACTCAGAGAATGGTTTGGGCTGGAAGGAACCCTTCAATGTCATCTAGTCCAACCCACATGCAGGGGCATCTGGGGGCAGGGGCATCTGGGGGCAGGGGCCTCTACAACTAGAGCAGGTTGCTCAGAGCCCCAAACAACCTGGCCTGCAATGGTGCCAGGGATGGAGTAGCTACCACCTCTCTGGGCAACCTGGGCCAGGGTCTTACTACTCTCAGTGTAATTTTTTATCCTTTCTCTCTAGTCTGAGTCTCCCTCTTTTAGTTTCAAACCATGTCCCCTTGTCTTGTCACCACCAGCCCTGCTAAAATCTCTGTCCCCAGGATTCTGATTGGATCCTTTAAGCACTGAAAATCCACCAGAGGGTCTTCCTGAAGCCTTCTCTTCTCCAGGCTGAACAACCCCAACTCTCTCAGCCTGTCCTCACACCAGAAGGTTTCCAGCCATCAGATTATGTTTGTGGCTTTGCCTGCCCCTACTCCAACACGTCCACCCCCTCCTGTGCTGAGGACTTTGGGATGTCACAGGATCACCTAGGTGTAACAGGGCCCCTGGGATTCGGTGCATTAAGCAGAGATCTGGTGGCCCCAGGGCAAGCTGTCCTTCCAGGAAGGACCCACAGCATCTCAGCTGTGCTGGGCAAACCTCTGCCAGCCCCTGTGGCAGCCTCTCCTTACACTCCAAGTGCAGAGCATGCTCTTTTCCCAGGCAGCTTTCCAGAGTGACCTGTCTCAGCTCTTGGAGCTGATTGGCACAGGCAAGGAGTCCCTCAGCTTCATGAAGAAGAGAATCAGGCACCTGGGCCAGCAGTGGCTGCGGGGAGCTCGGCGCCTCCAGCAGAAGCTGAAGGGCCAGCAGTGGGACCAGAAACAGGTAGGAGCAAATGGCATGGGGGCTGTGGTGGGGAGGTGGAATAGCTGAGCTGTTGGGAATGCTGGGAATGGAGAGAGCTGGGCTGGGAGTGAGCTGGGAGGAGAATGCATTTCTGGAAGCACCTGGGTCTGCAGGGCTGGTCTGGGGTCTGCAGGAGCAGCCCTGCTCGTGTTTGGGAGGTTTGCAGGGCTGGTGTGGCTGGAGAATGAGGTGAAGTTTGGAGGGCCTGGTGGAGAAGAGGCAGCATGCAGTCAAGAGAGAGCCCTTGCAGCAGGCAGGGAGTCTGGCACATCTTCTCTGTAGAGGGGCTGAAGATGCTGCACCTCCTGTGTGTGTTCCTGTGGTGCCATGCCTGTGTGCCAGGAGATCTGGTTGGACTCCATAGGATGGAAGGGTGTTGTCCATCAGGAGTGTGAATCTGGTCCCAGGATACAGAGCACTGGTTGAGGGGAGCTGGTAGACTGCCTAGGGGTCTTTCCCAATTGGGCATAGCTCAGCTGGCTCTGCACCAGGCTGATTTCCCTGAGCAATTACAGCACTGAAAAGGAGTTGGAGGGAAGCAGAGAAATAAATCAGTTTGGGCTAGAAAACCCCAATTGTCCCTTTCCCCCAGCACCACCACATCAGCACTGACCCTTCTTGTCTCTCCAGATCCTGATCCATATTGGCTTCCTGACAGAGGAGTCGGGAGATGTTTTCAGCCCACGTGTGCTGAAGGGAGGTCCCCTGGGTGAGATGGTGCAGTGGGCTGACATCCTGGCTGCCCTCTTCCTCCTGGGACACAGCCTGAGGATCACTGTCTCCCTGAAGGAGCTGCAGAGGTGGGTGCTGTGGTGCTGTAGATGCATGGTTCCCCCCAAGAGTGTCTGTCACTCTGTGTGTGTGTGGGCTGGAGCTGGAGCAGGTCCAGAGAAGGGCAACGAAGCTGATGAAAGGTCTGGAGAACAGGTTTGGTGAGGAGCACCTGGGGAAATTGGGGTTGTTCAGCCTGAAGAAAAGGAGGCTGAGGGGAGACCACCTTATTCTCCACAACTCCCTGAAAGGAGGTTTCAGCCAGGTTGCAGCCTCTTCTCCCAAAGAACAAGTGACAGGACAAGAGGAAACAGCCTCAAGTGGCACCAGGAGAGGTTTAGATTGGACATGAGGAACAATATTTTCTCCCAAAGGGTTGTCAAGCCCTGGAACAGGCTGGCCAGGGCAGTGGTGGAGTCCCCATCCCTGGAGGTATTTAAGAGCTGTGTGGATGTGGTGCTCAGGGACGTGGTGTAGTGCCAGTGGCTTGGCAGCAGTGGTGGTGGGGTGGCAAGCTCAAGGTGAGCTGTTGGACTTGATGATCTTACAGGTCTCTTCCAACCTCAACAGTCCTCTGATTCTATAACCATGTGCTGCATTCCTCCCTGCTGATGGAGTTCTGTAATTCCTTGGCTGCCTCGTGTAACCTCTCAAGGTTTCCTCACCTCCTGTGAAACATCTCAAGTGGAGGGCAAGTGCCTAAGGAAAGGGCACACTAGGATGGGTTATAAATCAAGAAAAGCCTCCAGCTGCCTTGGTGACTGGGCAGGTTTGGGGTGATGCTAAGCCAGCATCAGCCTCATCATGAGCTGCTCTGAAAAGGGAGTGGGGGGAAAAAGAAATCCCAACGATCCTGGGAACAAAAACCACCCCAAACAACCACCACAAAAAAACCAACCCAGCCCCTGCAGCACTCGGAATTAATGAATTAGCTCCCAACGACTTAACTCCAAAACAAACCAACCAAACAAAAGGAATGAAACGCTGCTGGTCTTAGTGCAGAAGGCAGCAGCTTCTCACGGAGGCAGGCACGCAGCACGGCGATCTCCCTGCCGCCTGCTGAGCTAAACTCCTGCTCTAAATAACAGCCCGGTGCTCAAGGCTGAAAGAAGCTAATGGCTGGGAGGGTTCTCCTGTTGATGTTGTGTGGTTCTTGTTTGTGTTTTTCAACGAAGAGCCTCGCGGTGGTCATTTGGTGAGGGGAAGGAGCTGGCTGAGCTTTACTGGGGGGTTTAGGGCGTCCGTTTTGCCTCTGATGGAAGGCTGGAGCGGCGCTGGAGAGAGCTGCCGGTGGTGTTCTACCTCTCTCAGAAGCGGAGGAGCTTCGCGCTGAGTTTTGCAGCGATCTGACCTCCTCTCCTGACGTGGATTTGATTGTGCCTCCTGGGATGCCTGAGAACAGCAGCTCTGCCTCTTCCCCTTGCAGCTGTGGTGGGGAATGTGTGAGCCAGAGCGGGGCTGCAAAGCTTTGTGCTTCAGTGCTCAGTGATAGAAGCCATCCCCACCTCCTGCAGCCTGTGTTCTGTGCCTGGCTTTGATGGCATTCTGAAGGATGGACCCACATCATAGGTCCATCTCCACCTTGATGGGGCTGGGCTGAGCAGAGGCAGGACATGGGGCTGTAGCTGGGTCCTGTCTAGCCCTCTGACTGAGCCCACCATTCCCTGGGACCCTCCTGCAGCCCTTCAAGAGATGAATTAAAGCAAGTCCTGTGTCCAGTTCAGGGCTCCTCAATGTGAGAAGGACATTGAGATAATTGAATGTGTCCAGAGAAGGGCAATGAGGCTGGGGAGGGGTCTGGAGCACAGCCCTGTGAGGAGAGGCTGAGGGAGCTGGGGGTGTTTAGCCTGGAGAAGAGGAGGCTCAGGGGAGACCTCATTGCTGTCTACAACTACCTGAAGGGAGGTTGTAGACAGGAGGGGTTTGGTCTCTTCTCCCAGGCAACCAGCACCAGAACAAGAGGACACAGTCTCAAGCTGTGAAGGGGGAAGTTTAGACTCAAAGTGAGGAGAAAGTTCTTCAGAGAAAGAGTAATTGGCCATGGAATGTGCTGCCCAGGGAGGTGGTGGAGTCACCATCCCTGAAGGTGTTCCAAAAAAGCTTGGATGTGGCATTTGGAGCCATGGTTTAGTTGTCAGGAGGTGTTAGATATTAGGTAGCAGGTTGGACTTGATGATCTCTGAGGTCTTTTCCAACGTGGTTGATTCTGTGAAGTTTCAGGGGGCAGCAGAGGTTTCCCTGAGCAGTGCCAGCAATCCTGTTCTTGGTGCTGGCAGGTCTCTCCTGCTATCCCTCCTGTCAGGCTGGTGCAGTGGCTCTGGGGAGAGCTGAGATAAGCCTTGGCTTGAGCAGGAGGCTCAGCAGACTGCATGTAATTAATCCTGAGTTGTGCTAGTAGTTAATCTTGTGTTCCTTTTCACAGCCTGGAGGGGACCTTACCTGTAGCCAGAGTTTTGGGCAGGGTTTGGTAGCCAGAGAGCACTGGGATGTGCAAGAGGCTGGAGCTGGGGTGGGAGGAGAAGCAAAGCTAAAGTTCTGTCAGCGTGGAAGGGTCAGCCCAGGTACTCTGATTTCTCATCTCTCCTGCCCTGTGCAGCCTCCTGAAGCAGCAAAGCTTTGCTCCACTGACAGACTGAGGCTAAATTTGTCCTTGCCTGTCCCAGGAGTCTCTTGCTGAGCTTGCTGCAGGGCAAGCAGCGGCGTCAGGCTTGGCTTGAGAATATTTTCCTCCAGCAATGTCAACTGTTGAGTTCAGTCACTGTTTATTTTCCTTTGGCACCCCCTTTGCTCCTTTCATGGCTCAGAGCTGTAGCTGCTTGTGCCCAGCACAGCACTCACAAAGACTTGGTGGTGCCCATAAATTATTCTGCACACAGAATAACTCTCTCTCCTGCTTTGGTGTTTTGTTAGTTGGTTGTTTTGTTTTGTTTTGTCTTGGGTTTTTTTTTTTTCTCTTCAAATTTCTGAGCTGATTTTTCTATGTGTATTGATCATTGGCAAGGGATCAGTGGAAGGTTTGCCTGCACACACTCCAGCCAGGAGCTATCTGAGAGCTGCTCGTTGGTAGCATCTCTATTGATTGCAATGCAGCAGCACCTGCAGGCAGTGGGCAGGATTGGGTCTGAAATGCTGGGAATCAGGCAAATTAGGAGGAAAAATCAGTCTCTGGCCCCTCCTCCCCAAAAAAATTGCTGATGGAGGCCTGGGGATAAAAAACATGTTGGGAGTGTGACCATGTCGTGGTAGGCACTTCTGCATGGTGGGGAGAACAGCAGATGCCAAGCAATGAATAGCCAGAGTGTGAAATGGTTCTTGTCCTTGTTTGGGGACCAGTTCTAATCTGGAGTGAAGCCAAGGAGCTCTGGGGATCTGCAAGTGTACTTCCTGGCTCAGCTAGGAGCTGTCCAAACGCCCCTGAGAGGTCTGAGATCGAAGCCACCGAGCTCAGCCCTGGCTTTCCTTCTCTGCCTTATCTTTTACCCACTGTAGACCTCAGACATCTGGGAATTCCACTGCTGTGTCCTGCCAGAGGCTAATTTTTCTCCTGTAGTTGAACCCAGGGCAGGTGTTTGTCCTCTTTTGCATGTCCCAGCACATTTGTGAGCTGCTTCTGATGCATCTTGACGTGTGAGGGGTGAGACAGAGGATGATGTGGTGGCTGGTGCCAAGCATCTCTGGGCATCTGCAGCTCCCCAGGGGGAAGGCAAAGCATCAGGCTGGAGACAGGGGGTCAGGAGCTGTGTTCCACCCAAGGTTTGTGCTGGGTGGGTAGGGGCAGTGGATGGAGCCAGCAGCATTTTGAGCTCTGTCTCAAAGCAAGGAGGGAAGAGCCATCCCAAATTTGAGTGCAAACACTTGATCCTTGCTGAAGCCCCCCTTGTGCTGCTTTGGTAGCCAAAATCTGCTTCCAGAGAGGTGAGAATCGAGGTTGGTGTGTGGAGGGGAGGAGTGGGAAGTGCCTGAAGGACCTGAGCTGGGTTGTTAAGGAGGCAGCTTCAGGGTAGATGTTGGAAGATCACAAGCAGGGCTTTTGAGCAGTGGCTGCACCTGTGCAGAAGCTGCATTAAACCAAGGCTCTTCCTCTGGAGCACCCACACTCCAGGGGCAGGCTGGAGGAATGAACTCAGCCTTTTCCCACAGGAGAAGGGACTCAGTGGGAGCTGTGGGGACCTCCAGCTCCTACTCCTGCCCTTGGGTCATGGTAATGGTTGTACTGACATCTCCAGCTGCTTTTGCAGGGCTGTAGGAGGGGCTTGGGAAGCTACTGGGAGCCATGGGGAGCTCAGCAATGCTCAAAGGTGCTTTTTGCAGTGGTCCCCAGGAAGTTAACTGCTCAGAGGACAGGACAGAAAGTTGAAGGAAAGAGGATTTGATGCCTCATTGGGTCAGAATACAACAAAGTGTTCTTGGAGCTTAATTGGTCCAGTGTCAAGTCCTGGAGTCCCATAGCAGGGCACTTAATTTAAGCATGTGCTCGTGTCCCATCCTGCCAGTTCTTGTCCTGCCCTGAAGGAGCTGTGGCCAGTTCAAGAGGGACATACTGGAGAGTGTCCAACAGAGGCTACAAGGGTGATGACAGGACTGGAACAACAGTCTGATGAGGAAAGGCTGAGAGACCTGGAGCTGGCTAGCCTGGAGAAGAGAAGGCTGAGAGGGAATCTTATTTAATGGTTGCAAACATCTGAAGGGTGGGGGTGGAGAAGGAGCCAGTCTCTTTTCAGGGGTGTCCTCTGGCAGGATGAGGGACAACAGACACAAACTGGAACATGGGAAGTGCCACCTCCACGTGAGGAAACGTGAGGGTGACAGAGCCCTGGAGCAGGCTGCCCAAAGAAATGATGAAGTCTCCTTTTCTAGAGAGTTTCAAGACCTGTCTGGATGTGCTCCTCTGTGACCTGCCCTAGATGATCCTACTCTGGCAGGGAGGTTGGACTCAATCATCTTCAGAGGTCCCTTCCAACCCCTACCATTCCATGATTCTATGAAGCACCACAGCAGGGCCAGCACCACAGCACCACAGCCAG
>VXBD01010811.1:213758-243845 GCA_013399975.1 Indicator maculatus | reverse complement strand
TCTTTCTTTCTTTCTTTCTTTCTTTCTCTGTAATTTATTTTTTTTGCCCCAATCAGCTCCAAGGTAGCTTACACTTTTGCACCAGAAATTATTAACAGAAGCTATTAACAGCTAATGTGCCTTGAAAATGAATGGGATATGTCTCTGCAGACTGAGACAGATTTTGATTTATTTATCTGTATCTTAACTTTGGAAGCAGTAGTTTTGTTCGACATTGCTCAGTATATGTATAAATGCATATTTACAACAGACTTCAAGGTTAGACTTGCCTTGCAGGCTGTTACACTCACTTAGCACAGCAGTTTGCAAGGCCTGCTTTGCAAGGCTAAGAAATAAGTTGCAGGATGAAAGGACTGGCCTGTGGCATTTTCTTCACTTTCATTGCTACAAGAACTGGCATAATAAGGAAACCTTCCCTATGAAGACAAGCTGAGAGAGCTGAGGCTGTTCAGCCTGAAGAAAAGAATGCCCCAGGAACAACCTTCCAGTTCCTGAAGGGGCCTACAGGAAAGCTGGACTTTTCACAAGGGCTTGTAGTGATAGGATGATAGGGAATGGGCTGCAGCTTGAGGAGGGTGGATTTAGACTGGATATTGGTTGGATGAGGCCTTGAACAACCTGATCTAGTAGAGGGTGTCCCTGCCCATGGCAGGGGGTTTGGAACTAGATGATTTTCAAAGTCCCTTCCAACCAAAACCTTTCTATGAATCTACAAAAGAGTTATAAAAATTATTTGCTATGTTTTCTTATTTTTTTTAAGCAGCTATCCCAGAAGAATGGCTGTCATTGAAAACCGACATTTGATTTTCTGCTGAAGTAGATTCAACTCAGCCACTCTCCAATAAATCCTCAGATAATAATATAAAGTCTTCATAGAATCATAGAATCAACCAGGTTGGAAGAGACCTCCAAGATCATCAAGTCCAATCACCCAGTCCTATCTAATCAACTAGACCATGGCACTAAGTGCCTTATTCAGTCTTTTCTTAAACACCTCCAGAGGTGTTGACCCCACCACCTCCCTGGACAGCCCATTCCAAAGGGCAACCACTCTTTCTGTGAAGAACTTTTTTTTCTAAGATGAAGCCTAAACTTCCCTTTACACAGCTTGAAACTGTGTCCTCTTGTTCTGTTGCTGGTTGCCTGGGAGAAGAGACCAATCCCCACCTAGCTACAACCACCCTTCAGGTAGTTATAGGCAGCAATAAGGTCTTCATTGACTTTCCTGGGCAACTAAAGGTCCTTACCATTTTTGGCGTGCTGTATATTTCCCTTAGCTCTATTGTTCTTTCTCTTACCCTACATACATAGTTCTTGACTATATTTAGTAATTCAACCACTATATTTGTTAGAGATACAGAATTCATAGAAGAATATGACCTTCTTCTATAAATGTCATATTAATCTTGGAGCTGCATTGAAAATGTTCTCAGCCACCATCATTATAATCCTTGTGCACAGTAATTTATTGTGGCTGTAGTCAGCAAATCATCTATAGTATTTATACGCAAGAAGGCCATCTTACTTGCCTTGCTTGCATCAGTTGCTTCCTTTAGCAATTTAATCCAGTTTATCACAAGTGAGAAGCCTGTTGTGCAGTGACAATATTATGCCATATTAGCTGGGGTATCTGTGAACTAAAACTGTGCTTCAGGTAGCATTTTGTCAAGTACCAGGAGAAGTAAAGCAGTATGGTTTGGCTTAATCAGAGCAATACAAAAGAGACCAATATAAATAATTTAATATAACAAACCAGACAGTGTCAGCAAACCAGTAGAGTTATGGAAACAAAAAGCATTTGTCCCCTCTAAAAAAAAAAATAAAAAAAGTAAAAAGAGAGGGGAAAAAAGAGGTCCACACAAAACTCTCTTTGTCTGTATTATACACACACATTCTTTGATTATAATATAATGGCAGATCTGGATATAGTAGTGCTCCTAGCTGAAACCTGACAATCTGGAGATGTGAACTTTTTTGAAATTCAGTAACTGTAATTCTTGGGCTATATTTTTTTCTTATTTTCTGTAAGGTAACTAACAGAAGCTAAGAACAGAGATCAAAGGATATATGCTTTCTGTTTTCAGTGTGGTTAGAACTTCCGACTTTGTGAATACAATAAAAAATTAAAGCGGTTTTAAATTTGTTTTCCCTCTTACCTTTCTGGTGCCTTATGATAAAAATTCTCAGCAGATTTAGTGTGATGGCCAGTGCATTCTGCCCTGCAACCAGTCTAAATAGTCTGGAAAGAGTGAGGTACCCCAGGAAGTGGAATATCATGCACGACCGTTCCGGCGGCTGGTCATAACTATATTGGACAGAGTCAACACTGCTCAGGAAATTCTGTCACATGCCATCAACTTTAACACAAAAAATCATCTGCCTCAGGTATCAAAAGTTTGGGAAATGGGTGTCTGGATTAATTAACTAGTTCTAATAACATGGTTTAAAATGGGATTCTTTATGCAGTCAAAGATTTGTTTACTTTTAAAGGAAAGTTGAATGTACTATGTGCGTCAAACTCTTATGTGCATGTCAGGGTTATGTGAATCTTTCAATTCCCACCTAGAAAACTTGATGTGTTTTTAGAAAGTTTTCCTGATCTCTTGCTGTCCGGAAGAGGAAGGTTTGGATCAACAAATCTTAAAATCTGCATTCAGGTTCAGGTCATTAAGGATGCGAAGACCTTTGAATGATTGAGTTCCCACTGTTCGTCTCTTCCAGTGGAAAGCTCTCAGCAAGCAAACATTTCTGACTTAAATATGAGTTGGGAAAAAAAAATAACAGAAAAATTGTGCTGTACACATGCCACTGTCAGTATAAAAACCACACAGTTAGGCCTTTACAACCTACAACAATCTAAACATTCAGCAATTCCAACATTATCCTGATGAATTTACAAAATCTAGTGAATTAAGGATTCACTAGTATGAATGAAGGATTCCCCTCCTATGAATATGTGTATAATTGCGGAAAAGCAGGAGTATCTGGTGGAAGTAGAAGGCTATTTCTTCAGTATAAACTTACATCAAGCTTTTTAAACAAAATATCAGTGTATGGTTCTCAAGAAAGTGCTGAATAAGCGCATGAGGGTTGATTATGTTAAAAAGTATATAAAAACTGCAACAAAAATACATTAGCATTCTTGAAAGCTGTGATACCTAAATCTACCTAAAATTTGAGTTTGCAAATGAGATCTTAATTCTAATTAGAACTGGCCATAACTTACAGGAAATTAGGCTTTGTATCTAGCCTATAATTCATTAGCAATTTTTCTGATTCCCAAATCGGTTGCCAAACAATCCTGCCCATGCGACTGGGTTCTTTCTAGTAATAGCAAAGCTGAGTAAACTTTTAAGGACGTGGTTTTGCACATTAAGCCATTAGCTAAGACATTAAACATAATATATCAGACATAATCATTCACTACCATTAAAGCTATTTTTAATGAGAACGGCTATGGGAATTGTCCATAGATGGGAGGACAAGTGAGATTAAGATTGGTAGCAATATCTACACTTCTTCTTTGTGCTCCCATGCATCTAATGTCTTTACTGTCAGATAGATTTACATTAATGAAAATAAGATCTGAGATGAAGACACAGATATGAGCACAGTAGGAAAAAGAGCTGAAGACTATATAGCTCATTTGGCCTTTAAGTTATGCTTGTGTCATTTTCTGGGAAGTTTTATATTCTACTTGTAGGCAATTTAGAAAACTCTTAGGGGTTTTATTATTTTTTTCCCATTTATATTTAAATGGGAACCATTTAATTTATTCAGGCAGATAAGCTATGTGAGAGTAAGAATTGCATACTCTTCAAACAGACAAGAATCAAGGCAAAGGAGATGGAGAAAGAGTCCTAAGTTTCCCTGTGCCAGAGTGAGACTTCTTCAGGACCGTCGGTGTGTCAGTTAACCTTGTTTTAATTTGTTTTAAACCCAGGAATAATTATATTTCTTCAATCTGGAAGGCTTAGGTGATATTAAGTTTAGTATTCTCGTAAAGCCTTTGAGATGCTTCTTTGGTAGATGTTCTAAATTACCACTACATACTTAAAAGTATGCTCTCATTTTCTTAAAGGTTGATACTTCCTGGCAGCATTAACTCAATGTTTTCAAGGGACAGATTGCTAATTAATTTTCTAATATCGGGGAGCCACATTAAAATTAATAAGTACACAGTCCTACCCAGCTCAAATTGCTTAACTCTGAAGTTTTGCAATACTGTGCATTGATACATTTTTCTTGCTATAGACATCTAAGTTAAAGTTTAAAAAGGATTACAGGTGAAATCACCTAAAGAACAATATAGAAAATAGGCAGGGAAAGCCCACTTCTACAGTTCATGCAATGATAGGAACCTGATCATGTCACCTCTGTATGTTCCCTCCAGGAAAAAATAAATAACAGCACTACAGTTACAGTCCAAATTTCAACAGTAAAGCTGTTATCACCATACTAAAAGTTCCTGCAGCTCTGATTGAACAATTCCTGTCACATCTGGTTTACTTCCCTCTTGCTCTTCTTCCTTATTTAGACTTTTCACATTAGCTCTGTTTTGTAACCTTCTAATATTCTCACTGTGCTTCATTTCTTTCGCATTTTTTAAGCAGTCTGGTAGCATCTCCTAAATAAAATCTCTCCCATGTATCAAATAATGGATAACTGGTACGTAAAGGAACTGCAATTCATTTTTTAAGCCAGTCTTAACTTTCTGTGTCTTCTGACTTTTCCCTCCCATTGCATCCTGAAAAGATGGAATGTTTAAGTGTCAGGAAGAGTATCTCATACTTTGAGATTCATTTCACTTCTATTTAGCAAATATTTGTCTGAAGTAGTGCAGAAGACTAAAACGGTTAGCATATTTAGTGCATTCTCTATAGTGAGCTCACCAGAGACTGTAAATTTGATAAAATGGAAGATAGCATGAGTGCTGTTCAATAATATCTTTTTTTAAATGTGCCTTGAAAAGTTCAGGACTGTCAGGAAAACCATTTCCTTTTGGGCAATATGCTGAGAAAAGAACAAATTAGGTTTGTAAACTGAGAGGTCTAGGGAAAGGGAATAGAAATGTCTACATTTGTGTTGTGTGGCAATATCACCTCAAGCATAAAAACTTTGGGAAGAAAGGAGAAACAATTAATTTGGAACAAAGAGAGGCAGCATAGCCTTCTCATAAGCAGTCTCATCAAAGGAGATCATCTAACCTTGAAACCAAGTTTTCTTTCCTGAAAGGCACTGCCTAGAGGCATATTGAACTTACATAATTATCTTGGCTTCTACAGTTGATATGAAACTTTAAAAAAAAAAAATCATAAACAGCACCTAAAACAAGCTGATGGACTCTAGGATTAAATTATGTGATGTATTTTCTTCTTTTATACTTTTCTTCTGTAACACCCTGCCCAGTTCTATAATCAAGAGTTGATCCCAACTTCACTAAAATAAAATGTCTTGTTTTCCTTTTACTCTTGACTGGTATTTAAAGTGAATTCAGGTAAACAACACACTTTCATAGTGTCCTTCCTTCCCTAGAAGAAAAGAGAGTCTAAACAATGAGGCACATGCAAATAAATAATGTCAATACCTAGATTCAAGCAGCTCTAAAATCTCAGGTATTGAATGCAATTGCATTCAGCTGCAGAAGTCAGACTGGTGCCTGATACCCACAGCATGAAAAGCCTGCTCCTGTATTTATGAGTGTCTCTGGCAAGGAACAGATAGTGAAAGGACAACCTCTGATTGAGGAGAGCACATTTGCTTTTCAGAGTAATAAATTACTGCCTACAACTTCAGTATAAGGAATCAGGGCCTATCAAGCCCTCTCTGGGATAGTTGAAAAATATCCCCTGAGTATACAGTAATTTCCTTCACTTGTCAAATCCAGACCAGTGCTCTGCATGTAAAATGGTTTGTCTGGGACTTGTACAGGGATTCTTCTGAAGAATCATGTAGCAAAAAATTTCAACTCCTATCACAATTAAAAAGAAAAAGCAATTTAACTTTGCTTTTTTTTTTTTTTTATAATGTCAGCTGTACCTTGTTGCCAAAGTAGTACACTATTTAATAAATATCTCCATTTCAATCCTATCTAATTAGTAAATTGAAATCCTCACAGGGAACAGTAAAATGTTCATCCTACAGAAACGCTTTTCTGTTTCATAGAGAATAAAAAATAATATTTGAGACTAGGACTGTTGCACATTGAGTTCTATTTCCAGAAAAGAGTAGGACATATTGGAAAAACAGTTTAAAAACCTTTAATGAGCTAGACAAATTGGAAGATAGGCTGTCAAGACCATAGTTAAAATGCCCCTGTTTTTGTTTTTTTTTTTAATAAGTGCCATCTTCCTACATCCTATTTGAATACTGCAGGACCAAATTCTTACCATGTTCATGGAAACTAAGGTTTTAAATAAAACATTGAATGTAAAGAAATTCATTACACTGTCAATTCTCAAGATTTTATCTAGTCCTTTGCCCTTCAGGTTCTGGAGAAAAACCTGAGTTCATTATTCTTAGACATTCAAATCAGATGGAATATAAAAAGAATTCAATCTATAAGATGTCTTAAAATTCGTAAGTTCTTTTGAACAGCCTCATGATTTACTCTGCCTGACTTGTGATTTTTTTTTCTAAAGTCTGCCTTTGAAAAGTATATTTAAATATAGAATGCTCACTAATTTTTCCTTAATTCAGTTTCTAAATCTTCTCTGTCAAAATCTTTCTGCCACTACATTCAGGTTTCCCTTTAGCTAGGTAACGTCTCTTCAGAAAGACAAACTTTTACTTATACAGTGGTATAATGTAATTAGATTGTTCTCTCTATATATATATATTTTTCAACAAAAGTATGTTTAATTTTGTTGCAATAATGTTCAATAGTCTCTGCAAAAAAAAAAAGCTTTCTTTTTTGTTTTTTTCCTCTGTTGATTTCTCCAAGCCTTACGTTCTGCTTAAAATCATCACTTAATATCTGCTAAGACATTTTGTACTTCAGTATACCATTGTCACTGAAACTATCTAGAGAAGAAGATGGAAATATCTAGGCTGTATATAAAAAGTGAAAGGTATATAAATCTGTCAGGCTGGTGGGCAGCAAAATCTTTGTAGAGAAGAAAATATCTATGTAGTATTTAATATCGTTTAGAGGGTAGCATTGTTCAGGTAGACAGGACCAAATCAGTTTCTTTTAATTCGTACCTTGATATCTGATCCAGTAAGTGTTCATCTTATTTTTTTAAATTATAAGGATGGCCAAGGAAGGGGGGAAGTTACAAATTCAGCCTAGCTTAGTGGGGTGTAAGATTCCTCTACTTTTCCCTTTGATGTGAAAGAACTTTCTAATCTCTACAATCTTTCCCTGTTTATTAGTATAGTATTTGATTTTGGTACTCTTTTCACGTCTAAGATGTTAATATAAGTATCCTGTCCTTTACTCTGTCACTGAAATTGAGTCTCTTATTCTGATCAGAGAGACACAGCCATATCTTTACCCTTAACAGATCTCATATACAATTTAGCCAACACAAAACCAAGGCACATAAAGAGAATCAATCATGCAATTCAACAAAGGGAAATGCAAAGACCTGCACCTTAGGCATTAGTGTGTATTGAGGGCTGATCAGCTGGAGGGCAGCTTTGCAGAAAATGGATGTGGGGGTCCTGGTGGATACCAAGTTGAACATAAGCTGACATCTGCTCTTGCAGGAAAAAAAGGCTTATGCTATCCTGGGTTAAGTGTTGCCAGCAAGTCAAGAAGGGTGATCATTCCCCTTTATTCACTGCTAGTGAGTGCACAGCTGCAATGCTGTGTTCAGTTCCAGGCTCCACATGAGCATATTGAAGCCAGTCCAGTGAAAGGTCTCATTTCTTCTATGAGGAAAGTCTGAGTGAACTGAAATTGTTCGGCCTAGAGAAGAAAAGGCTCATAGGAATCTTAGAAATGTATGCAAACACCTTAAGGGAGGGTACAAAGAAGATGCAGCCAGGCTCTTTTCAGCGGTGCCCAGTGACAGGACAGGAAGCAATGAGCACAGACCAAAACACTGAAGGCTCCATCTGAACATCAGGAAATCATTTTTTACTGTGAGGATGGCCAAGAACTAAAACAGATTGCATTGGGAAGTTGTGGAGTCTCACACCATGGAGATATTCAAAAGCTGACATACAGCTCTGGGCAACACGATATGAACGGAGAGGTTGGACTAGATGTTCCTGGAAGCCCCTTCTAAGCCATGTGCAGGACTTTGCACTTGGTCTTATTGGACTTCATGAGGTCAGTATAGGCCCACCACTCAAGCCTCTCAAGGTCCTTTGCAATTTATCTGTATTTAATTGGTATGTATCTGTGTCAGAAAAAAAAAAAAAAGGTGCATGTTTATGTCTCATAAGAATTTGATTCCTAGCATTTGAATGTGCAAATAATAATATGTCTGGATTGGGTTTACATGGCAGAGGGGCTACAGAACTGGCTTCTGTGTGAGGATGACAGAAACTTCCACGATGTCCAGTGGAGCTAATGTCAGCTGGCTCCAAAATGAGCCTGCCGCTGGTCAAGGCCGAGACAATCGATGGTGGTAGTGCCTCTGGAATACATTTAAAAAGGGGGAAAGAATGCTGCACAACAGTGACTGCAGTGACAGGAGTGAGAATGTGTGAGAGAACAACTCTGCAGGCACCAAGGTCAGTGAAGAAAGAGGAGGAGGAGGTTATCAGGTACTAACACAGAGATTCTTGTGCAGCCCTTGCTGAAAATCATGGTGAGGCAGGCTGTCCCTCTGTAGCCCATGAAGATTGTTGGTGGAGCACTTATTAATCTGCATTCCACAGATCTCATGCCACAGCAAGTGGATGTCCAAAGAAAGCTATGACCTGTGGGATGCCTGAGCTGGAGGAAGCTCCTGGAAAGACATGGACAGAGGAACCCATACTGGAGCAGGTTAGGTCTGAGAAGAGCTGTAGCCCATGGGAGGAACTCATGTTGAAGTTCATAAAGGACTGTCTGCCATGGGATGGGCCACACATTGCAGCAGGAGGACTGTTAGGAGGAGGAGGAGGTGTCAGAAACAGCATATGATGAACTGACTTCAACATCTGTTCCCTGTTCCTTTGTACTGCTTGGGTGAGAAGAGGTAGAGAATTAGGAAGTGAAGTTGATCCCAGAAAGAAGGGAGAAGGGGAAGGGTATTTTATGATTTGTTCTTATTTTTCATGATTTTACTCTGGTGTTAATTAGCAATACATTAATTTCCTCAAACTGAATGTGTTTGGCCCATGATGGTAATTGCTGACTGAATTCCCTATCCTTACCTCAACCCATGAACCATATTACTTTTATTCTTCCCCCCATTCAGTTGAAGAGGGGGAGTGGTAGAACAGTGTCAGAGGTACTTGGCAGCCAGGCAAGTCCCACCATTTGGTAATCTCATACCCACTCAGAGGATGGTAACATTCTGTTTGTACTGGCAGATTTCTGTGTGTTGTTTTTAGGATTCCTTTGAATATGTTTTGACTGGTGTAAATTTTTCTTTTAAGGGTCCAGGAGAGTGTAGTAACAAATCAGCATTTTGAAAACAGTATTATCAGCTCATGGTAAAAGTAGCCTAGTAGACTGGAGTTTACTGAAAAGGATATTCTGAGCGTGCAAACTCAGGCCTTTCCCACCATGGACAACAATATCATGAAACTGATGAAGGTAATTTTTAATGCCTGGATTGCTTTTTTCCCCCCACTAATTCCATTGAAATGCTGTTCCATAAATTCACTGTTCTCTGGTTAGAAAGTCTTCTGATTTCCATGCTAACTTTATTAATGACCAATATATCTATTTGTTCTGCTGTCAGTGTTGTCCTGTAGCTTCTTGCCTTCTATATAATTCTTCTGATGCATTTAGAATCATAGAATCATTCAGGTTGGAAAAGACCCCTGAGATCATTAACCCTACTCTACCAAATTCACCACTAAACCACATTGCTAAGCACCACATTTAGACGACCTTTAAACACCTCTAGGGATGGTGGCTCAACCACCTCCCTGGGCAGCCTGTTCCAATGCTTGATGATTCTTACAGTGAAAAAAATTTTCAGGACGTCTAGCCTAAACTTCCCCTGGTGCAGTTTGAGGCCATTAAGAGCACAATCATATCCCTTTGTCAGTGTTCTTTTTACTAGAGTGAAAAGGCCTAGGTTCATTTTGTACCCACTCCTAAAACAGTCTCTGTAGTACTCTTGGTTGAACTTATCTGTTTTATGTTGAGTTAATTTCTCTTGAAACAGAATGACAATTCTTGATACAAAAAGTACTGCAGATGAGAGTAAGACCTTAAGGTTTTTATAATGACACTAAAAAATTTCTTTTCTGAAAATATAAAACCTGAGAGATTTTTAGACTGCTTTTGCTATTTTTTTCCAGAACTTTCTCACATCACTGGTGTCTAGTGATCCTGTAACAGATTTATTTATCCATGTTTGTTTACTTTGGTATTTCAGACTCACCCTCTGGATTGTGGCATCAATTCCTATTGTTTAGCCTTAAGTTCACAAACTATCGAATTTCACTTCATTTCTATTATTACTATCCTCAAGGTCATCCAAATTTTTCTATATGGAAGAGAATTTATTATTCTTTTCTGTACAGACAACTACTCCAATTCTTTTTAATCATAGAATTTCATTAACTAACTCCTTCATTTTGTGCCAAAGACATCAGAAAGTGTATTATAAAGATTAACCTCATGACCACTTCTAGAAAAGATCTACTTGTAAACCTTCCCCAAGCTTTTCAATGTCCTTTTGGATATTTCTTGTTTTCCAGTTTTCCACAAACTTGAATACTTCAACTTCACCCAATTTTCACCAATATGGTACTGTCTCAGATGCTTAACTGATATCCAGCTAGGTAGGATCCACTCAACTGTTTTTTTTTTTTTCTTGTGGAAAGTTTAGATTAATCTAGGTTGATAAATTAGTTGGCTGAAATCAGTAGTATTTAGGCTTCCAACTTGCTACATTTTACAAGATGTAGTTCCTGTCTATTGACACATGCAGGTGCCCATATACCATAGAAGATGTAGCTCCTGGCATCTTATGGATAAAAGAAATAACTATTAATTTTGCTTTAAAAGTAGCCAGCTGAACACATGAAATGTCCTTTGATTGTCCTATATGCTTGGCAGAAAAACAAAATATCAGGAAAGAGGCAAAAACTCAAAACACATCTAGAAAATTAAGTTTTGTGGTGCTTAGGCTTTAGCATTAACTTAGCTCTGGCCTTCTGTGAGCTGCTGACTGCTTCATACTAACAGTATTAAATCCTTATCGTTGCCACCTTTTATTCTGTAATATCACATATATGCAAGCTAGTTCTGAAAGGCAAATTGCAGACCAAAACACAAGCACAGTGTGTTCAATCTGAAGCCTAACCATTTCAACCAGAACACATAATTTGCTCTTTTTCATTTTTGCTCTTGGCATAGCACATCATTTTCTCTGCACAAATATGAAGATAGACTTTGCGTCTCTTTCTGAAGCCATATCCACTTGTATCAGTGGAACATGGGTAACTCAGCACTTCAAACAGAAATGATGGTTCCTGAGGAAATATATAGATTACACTATGTATGACTTACTGAACATCCTCTTGTATTTTATTTTCTTTTTTCTTTTCTTTTCTTTTCTTTTCTTTTCTTTTCTTTTCTTTTCTTTTCTTTTCTTTTCTTTTCTTTTCTTTTCTTTTCTTTTCTTTTCTTTTTTCTTTTCCTTTTCTTTTCTTTTCTTTTCTCTTCTCTTTTCTTTTCTCTTTTCTTTTCTTTTTTTCTTCTCTTTTCTTCTCTTTTCTTCCTTTTTTTCTTTCTTTTCTTTTCTTTTCTTTTCTTTTTTCTTTTCTTTTCTCCTACCTCAGATTATTTAGACAGGATTAATTGTTTTGGGGCTGTTTCCATGGTGTACAAATTATTTTATTTTCACTGAAGTTGTCACTTGTATGCTTATGGAGTTTTCGCTGAACATTAAGACTTTTTGCCTGCCTATGAATAAACAACAGGCAAAAGCTTTCTCTAGAAACTTAGAATACTGTATGCAAGACCTTAACTCTGTAAGCTTTCATGAACAAACAGTTTCAGGGAAAATTTCTGCATGAACTTTTTCTAATACAGCTGTCATGACCTCTGCAGTTAGCATTTCTATGTGCTGCTCTAGAGCACAGTTCAAGGGGAAAACAGTGTGGCAATACTGGCTTTCTTAGGGACAGAGAAGCCCTGGCACCAGGTAACTGTCATCTCCTTTCTTTAGATAATGGAAATTGAAAGGGGTTGTTTTCTCTACACTTTAAAGGACAAGGTAAATAATTAACACAGATGGAAATTAAATTTGCCTTTATTAAGGTCTTCATGAAATTTTTCTTCTGTCTGCATTTTACACTTTCATCATTAGATTATAGAAGCTAAATACTTATGAACTTGAAACAGACTTTGGAACAGAGAGATTAAATCTGCTTTTAAAAGATTTTTTCCTTCTCTGATGCTGAAAGTTCTTCTAAAAACAGTCCATTAGATGTCTTTTTAGAAAGTGTATAGCTGTAAGAAATATGTCCCATAATTACAGTTCAGCTGGATAAAATGTTGAATAATATAGCAAAGTGTATAAAAAAGTGGACTTAAAAACAGCTAGGCAAACAAAACTATCTCCTGAACTCAAGGAACATTTCTGACACAATCAAATCTCTGCTCTTTTCTTAAGGGCAGAGTCCTAAGGAACCTTTTTTTGTATTGTTTAATTTTGTTATTGGTTAAATTCTTTGCCCATTGTTAAGGAACTGAACATAATGTTCTCATGGATGACCACCCAGCCCTAGAAAAGGAATTACTTCCCTTGTCATTTGTAACTACAAGACAATTAGCAGTGTGAGTTTGGAAACATTCTATCTCTATAGTTGGAAAAAATAATAAATTTTCTCCACAACTTGCCAGATAAATCTCTGAATCACATCTAAGAATATTCAGTGTATTTTACCTCAGTTTAGGGCAAACAAAACCTTTCATTTTTTGCTTCTGATACTATAGTAGAAGTGGGAGAACCATGCAAAAAACAGAGATGATCCTGACTCAGATAAAGAGAAGAGAAAAGTGAATTTGACAGGCAGCGGCAAAAGGATATTGCCTCAAATATTAGGAACAAGTAAATAAACTGCATTTACAGAAAAAAAGAAAAAGCTTTTTCATTGAATAAAAACTTCAAAGATATATCATAATGAATCATATATACATTCTTACTTTTAGGAAGAGAGAATAGGATGTTTTTTTAATCATTTGTTAACAAAGAGTTAAAATATTTGGAGAAAGAACAAGAATTTGTACTAACAGCACAAACAGTTGTCTTGGTTTTATTCTGTTTATGCCTCTGGAAATGTCTAGCAAGCTTGCAGACAATGGAAGGAAACACGATTTATAATAGATATAAAAAGCAAAGTTCCACCTTCAGGCTTGAGGTGAGGAAATAGGATTGTGGCTGGGCATAAATGTACTTCACAATCCATGCTTCATTTCTTCTGGTGCAGTTCCATTGGCATCAGCATGTAATCTGTGGTAGAAGTTACCTCGTAACTGGTTCCTGCAAATTGTGTGATTTCCTTTACAGCTGTGGCTGTAAAGCTGCTGAACAGATCCCTGCATGTCTCTAAGGAAAAAAAGTAATAGTTTTTTTCTCTAACAGAATCATCTGATGTTTTATCACTGTATAAATTAAAGCTCCTTCCAGAAACTGAGTGCATGGGGAAAGCCAATGTAATGTTGGGCTGTATACCAGGGCTCACAAATCATAATCACGTTCTGATGGTGATCCAGACAAAAGGGAACCAGTAGGATCTTGCCACTGATAAACGATTTGCAGTTGTAGACTTTTACGAAATTCAAAAGCCACCTGCTGGTGCATCTCTTTCAGGGTAGATGTCAATCCAAGTAACTGGTAAGAGGTTCAGTGCTTGAGACACAAGAGCATTTAATCAGCCTACTTTTGCCAGTATGTATAGCAACTGGTTTCTATTTTCACAGTTAATTAGAAACCATTTGGTGAGACTGGGTATGCACCATTCAAATATGGAAATAGTCTGAAGAATATGCAATGATAATACAGTTAAGAATGTGATTTACTCAATACATTTGATAGTGAAGAAATTCAGTATTTTCTGCTTAGCCTTGCTCTCTGCAATGTTTTCATGGACAGGTGTGTCAGTTTTGAAGTTACATTCTGTGTAACTTGGGTCCACAAAATTTACAGAGATTCTGATCCACTTTTGCTAACAAAGTCTTTAGGATTTTCAAGATACTGTACATGTTGTATTTGCAAAACTTAAGATGATTGCTGAATGACATGTTGCTACCATGCAAATACAGTAGAAACACATGGGGAGTGAAATTTTTAAACAAAAGTTCTGGTCTGAAGACAAACTTGGTTTTGTTGGGTTTGATTTTGTGTTTTGGCTTGGGAATTCTTCCCCACTTGTCTCAGTGATCCATTGCAGCCATTGAAATGAAGATACAGACTTGAAGAAAATTGCTTTGATTCTGCAAAATGTGACAGACTTGATAGCTAACCACAACAAATTTGAATGTATGGATCTTAGGAAGTTCTTCAGCATGAGGGTGGTGAGACTCTGACATAGGCTGCCCAGGGAGGTTGTAGATGCATCCTCCCTGTAGGTGTTTAAGACCAGAATGGATGAGGCCTTGAGCAGCCGAGTCTAGTTGAGAGGCATCCCTGTCCATGGCAGGGAGGTTGGAGTTAGATGATCTTTAGGGTCTTTTCCAATCTGAGCCATTCTATGAAACCAAAACAGCAGTAAATATATTTACATAAGTTTCAACCATGTGATTATGGGATCAAATACTATAATTTCTAGTGGGAATTTTCACAATATTTAAATGTTTTTTTTATACATTTAAGCATACTTTGCTTGCACATGTCATGCAAATTTTTAGTTTCTGTAGGTGTGCATATACATGGCTATATCTGAGCACAACGTAAAGCAGGGCCAGACTTGGAAGGTATTTCAGCAACAGGGTATCAGTCTCAAGGATTAGGTACAGGTGATACAGACAGTGTCGTGAAACAGAAGCACTTCACTTGTACCTCATCTTGGGGACTGTCATTAAAAGACTATCTGCTTTTCTGTCTACGGATTTTTACGAGCCGTCCAAGATGTTTAGCACTTATTATATGTTTGTATGAAGGCAGTTGGTAGAAATTAAAACAAGCAAACAAACAAACAAAAAAAATCAACCCAAACCAAACCAACAAACAAAACAATTGCCAAAATACATTTCAGTCCACTTGAAACATAATATAACAAATACACAAACCTAACTACATGTGACAACACATTGAATAAGCTCACCCAAATACTAAAATGAAGGTAAAGGAAAATAAATAAATAAATGATCTGAACTCCTCATAGGCATTGGCACAATCAGCACAGTAATCTTAATCTATAATCCTCATGTGATGTAACCTGCTTTGGTCTATCGGAAGCAATCGTGCTAGGTCAGCTCATTCCAGTTATGGTCTGAATTTGTGCTTCTCAATTCTACCCACTGAAAATTGAGTGGGGGGGGGCAGTGAGGAGAACCAAAATGAGTTAAAAATATTAGACTGTGAATATTAAAAAGCTTTTCCACTTCAAAGAATTTAAGAGGTTGAGGAAGTTAGCAATTAATTTGGAGAATTGATGTTGAGAAAACAAACATATGTTGCTGGCTGCAGACGTTTAAACTGTTTTTAATATATGATACTGAATAAACCAGTCCACATAGATATGTTGCTTTCTCTAATAACTGGAAAACCCACCTCTCTCTCAGCTCATTTCCTGATCTTGCTTGAGGAATAGTGGTTACCGATTATAAGAGCACACAAGACAACAACTCAGACAGGAAAGGTATGCATGCATTGACAGCTATCCAGAGCTGGGTTAGTGTGTGTGAGAGTCGGGCACATGGCAAAAAGGTTTTGGGTATGGGCCTGCCATGTTCTAAATCTTTTTTGTTCACATGCTGTTTGTAACTACACTACTTACATTACTGATAGTTTTCTAAATTAAAAAGGATTGTTTGATTGTGTCCTTGACTATTTTATTATGTAATGTTTCAAAGACAGAACACTGCTATATTCCTGCCCTGAATATAATGGTTTGTTTTGTAAAATATATTTTGAACAGACTAAACCTTATATAAGGCAGCTACATTATAAAACACTATGTGGAATCAAATTACTCTCCAGCTATGCTGAGTTGGAATCACTGATTTTGCAATCCCTGTTCAGTATTAAGAGCTACGCAAAATACTCAGTTGCGCCAGGGAGGATATGAAGAGATTAGAGAGACCAATATATCACAGGCTAACCTCTTTGCTCTGGACATTCACAGGGACACAGGCAATTCTCATTCTACTGCTACCTGGAACTGCTAGAGATGAAAACAAAAAAAAAAAAAATCAAGATTGCAAGAAAAGCTGAAATTGAAGGTAAGCAATTATTTTATTAATTATAGTTTTTCATGTTAAACGCCTTTTCCATATTGAATTGTGAGTGTAAGTACCATTTATAATTTAAAAAGAAAAAACATCTCAGGAGCAGAACTGTTCCCAGCAGCAACTAACTCCCCTTTTGTTTTAAATTTCCTTAGTAGAATTCCTAAATAGTACTAGTATTGATCCCAACTTTATTTAAATAATGATAAGAAATGATACTTCTAGCAAAGAGATAAAAACCTGAGTTGTTTATCCCTCGAAAAAATTTCAGAAGTTTGTATGGGTGCATAAAAATCACATGCTAGAAAACAGAAAATCAATACAAATACTTTTTCTTCACATCAGTATATAATATATTAAAAAAAAAGCTTTGTAGTCTTATATAACATAATCTCATTACTCATTGTTTTGTAAAATAGGTTAATAATAGATAATAAGTTATAATTAAACACAGTTTCTATGTTTTTTTAGCTTGTCCTAATGGGAGATATTAACAGCTAGATTACATTCTAGTTGTCTTCAAAACGTACACTGTTTTTTAAAAGGTTATGCTAAAATGTCTATTTCTTGTGTGGCTTACTGTTTCCTGACTGTGTTCTCTAACAGCAGGATCAGCAGTTCTGTGAGGATTTGTACAGAATTATAAGTACTAGCTATACACAAACAGTTAACCTGTAACTTCACACTATGGAGTGGATGTTTCTCAGGGGTCTTTATGACAGCAAAATAAACATCTTCAACTTCTTGCTTCAGAAAAGGCAAAGAGAAAGAAGGAACAATTGTCAGGACAAAGAAGAATGGGAATAGAAATTGAAGAAAAATAACTACTTCAACTCTACTATGGCAGTCTTGACTGTTGTGTAATATTCATAGTTTCATAGATTGGTTTAGGTTGGAAGGGACCTTGAAGATCATATAGTTCCAATTCCCCTACCATGGGCAGGGACACCTTCCTCTAGACCAGGTAATCAAGGCCTCATCCAACTTGACCTTGAACACCTCCAGGGAGGAGGCAACCACAAACTCCCTGGGCAACCTGCTCCACTGTCTCATCACCCTCACTATAATGAATTTCTTCCTAATCTCCAGTCTAAATCTCTCTTCTTCAAGCTTAAATTCATTCCCTCTCATCCTGTCACTACCAGGCATTGTGAAAAGTCCCTTTCTGGTTTTCTTGTATTCTCCCTTCAGGCACTGAAAGGCCACTATAAGGTGTCACCAGAACCTTCTTTTCTCCAGGATGAGCAACCCCAAGTCTTACAGCCTGTCTCCATAAGGGAGGTTCTCCAGCCCTCTGATCATCTTTGTGGCCCTCTTCTGGACCTGTTGCAGCCGTTTGATGCCCCTTTTATGCTGTGGGCTCCAGAACGGGACACAGTACTCCAGGTGGGGTCTCACAAGAGCAGAGTAGAGGGGCAGAATCACCTCTCTCATCTTGCTGGTCACACTTTTTTTGATGCAGTCCAGGACATGGTTACCTTCTGGGCTGCAAGCACACATAGCTGTGTAGCTTGGCTTATAGTGAGTTTATCATCAGCTGACACAAATCCTTCTCCTCAGTATTCTCTGTAAGCACGCATGGAAACATCTATTGAAGAAGTCTTTTGTTTGCCATTTATCATGTCTATCAAGTAGTAAATTTGTACCATAAATTCAGTTTTGATTAAAATTTAGCCCTAGACTACTTATATATAAGTAGCCTTAGAGTACTTATAATTAATTTACAGAAAATTTTCTCAAATGTAGATATAAAATGAGGGTTCTTGATTACAAATCAATAGAAGATGAGTGATAAAAGGAGGAGTCTGGAATTTGACTAACCTCTGAAACTCTTATTTTAATGTTATATGCAAGCGTGTTGTCTCTGAAAGAAATTCTATGCTTATGTCTACAGTGTTTTTGTCAAGAAAGCTGATTTTTATTTATTGATTTTTTTGTATACGAATATTTTTCTTTTTTTTTTCCTGCTCAAGTTTCCTATGGTTTTCTGTGTTGCTTACATGAAATTTGAGAATGAGAAAGGGTAATTGCCAGTTGATGTCCTAGGCAACTTAGGGGGAAAAATGCAACAAATAAGGCAGGTTAGCAGTCTTCTTGTATGTGTGTAATCCGCATGGTAGTGGAGAAAACTTTTCTGTCAACTGAATAATTTAGCACATCCTTCACTTTACCAAAGGCAAGAGAGTAAGTCAGAAACTTCTGCTGTGGAGTTAGGAGGGGACTTAGCTGGGAAGGGATTTGAAAAGATAAAACAAAAAAACATGTAGCTGGTCCTTAGGGAAGCACTGAGTCAAGATCATGGAAAGGTAAGAAGGTACAGAAATAGCTCTAAGTTCAAACCTGAAACTACAGGCATTTGTAAAACTTTTTGCTGCTCTGCAGTTGCTTCTGGAAGGAGATATCTTTAGGAAATGTGGAATTCTGGCGATGTTGTAGATTTCCTTAATCTCATTTTGTCAAATTTTAAGTCTGGAGTGAATAGTTTAATAGTAAACATGGCTGTACTAGAATTTTTCTGAGATCTTAGTATGCAAATGAAACCAGAGTTACTTCTTTAACACATAGGAAAATATTTAAAGTTATAGGGCTCTTCTTCCATTATATTTTTACTGCAAGCAGACTTAAAGTATCTTGTTGGATCATATTTTACAAAGATGAATCTTTGATTCATTTATTGATAGTCACTTTTCTAGTTCACAAGGAAGACTTTGAAGGAAAGGAGGGAATACACAATCATAAAATCACAGAATCAACCGGGTTGGAAGAGACCTCCAAGATCATCCAGTCCAACCGATCACCCAGCCCGAAGCAATCAACTAGACCATGGCACTAAGTGTCTCATTCAGTCTTTTCTTGAACATCTCCAGGGACAGCAACTCCACCACCTCCCTGGGCAGCCCATTCCAATGGCAAATCACTCTGTGAAGAACTTCCTCCTAATATCCAGCCTATATCTCCCCTGGCACAGCTTAAGACTGTGTCTCCTTATTTCTGCTGCTGGTTGCCTTGGAGAAGAGACTGACCCCCACCTGGCTACAACCTCCTTTCAGGTAGTTGTAGACAGCAATGAGGTCACCATTTATTTAGCATAGATGCATAAATCCATTATTCGTATGCTAAAATGCTTTAGTCTTCTCTACAGTCATAGGGCTATCAAAGATGTTGTGATAATGGGCAAAGGTAAGAGCTCAGTAAGGTCACACTGCACTTCTCCCACCAGTGCCTGGGGAAAGTGCTCTGCTACTCCTTGATTCTGTTTCTGTGGCTTCAGAATTATAGCTGATTATTTTCACTTGTATTTTTGTAAATGTAGCACGAGTGTTAAGGGAATCAGATAGATGGAATGATACTCCAGGGCAGGGGAGCAGGAGAGATGAGATGAAAGAAGAGAGAGGATCTGTGTGGGAGGGAATATTTGCTTGTTTTAGCTGAAATTGTAGATTCCTCTGTCTTCATATCCTCAGAACTTCTTTGTGTGAATTAGTCCAGAAGATTTTAGGAATTCTTAAGAAACTTAGCTAAATCTGCCACAACTGTAAGTATCTCTGTGCTGTAAGAGTGAGTTCTGTTCAAGTGAAATTCTGTTTCAGCTAGTGAGATCTGATCTAAGAGGCTAAATTCAATGGATGCAACAGAAGAATAGTGAAGCCCAAATGGCTGTGGTTTATTTTAAACTGGATTAGTTTATAACAATAATTTAAAACTCTTTGTGATTTAGTTATATTTTTAGTTAGATAGCTCTTCTTTATGTGACCTGCATTCATAAACCCAGTAACCATATAAACATGAAGAAATGGCTTGGTCCTGTTCTTACTTGCCAGATAATAAGGTTTAAATGTGTCTTGCATAATAGACAAACACCCTCACACAAGTCTCTAGTATCAGGTCCATAGACAGTCCAGTATCCAGACCTGGAACTTTCTATTTTACTTGCCAGGGAGTCCATCTTGATGTTAGCTTTTTTCTTGCATAAAATAGTCACTCACAAAGAAAAACAATCAGGAATACAACATACTAAGGTTCTATCCCAGTTGTGGTGATGAGGCACAGGGCTTGGCCATCCTGGCAGCCTGCTCTCATGGAACTCTAAGATATATTTTCCATGTTTTGCATGTTGCCACAGTCCACCTCAAATATTCCATATATTTTTTTTTCCTCATCACACTTCTGATAATCTTGTGTTCATTCTTCTGAATTAAAAAGTTGTGCTTGAACATCTTTTTGTGTGACTCCTTCAATTGTCCATCCATCAGTGGCCTAAAGAGTTCTGAGTTATCTTAATATCTCCATTGCCTACTGCTTCTTAGTGTATTGGCATTTTCAGTTCATGTCTTTTCCTACTTCTCGTCATTGTCTTTTATGTTAATACAAAGCAGATGTCCTTGCATTTCAGGTGTCCTTAAAAGTCCTCAGGGATGAGAAAGACCTACTTGAAAAATGTTAACTGCCTTTTAAGTTCAGGAGTAGACACTTACCATAACAATAGAGAAATTCAAGGAAAAACAAAACAAAACAACAAACTTAATTGAGAAAGAAATCAACTTCATCTTTCTTTTTATCAGATTAATGTTAATTTGTAATTGATTGGTTTGTGCATTGGGATATATAATATAGGACTATGTATAACAGTGGAAAGCAAGAGTTTGAAAGCAAGACTCAAACCATATATGCACTAACTCACTAGGACCTAATAAATCTATGATTCTTTTCTTTTTGTGGCTTCTGAGTAATAGCTGATTAATTTTACTTGTGTTTTTGTATCTAAGAATCTAAATTTTTGCTAGCTGATGAGCTAAGAATGAACAGCTTGTGACTTCTTTATGCCAGCAGAGCTAAAGGATTTTCGTATATAAATTAATACTTTGTGTGCATATTAGGCAGTGTAGAATGAATTTTTGAAATTGTGAATCACAGAAAACAGATACTTTTATGGACTTCTCTACTGGAGTTTCTGATTTTACAAATCTTAAAACCACTAATTACTATTGCTGTTAAAGTGTCAGTGTCCCCACAAAAGTAAGCCTCCAACATAAAGCTATGGAGTGACTAACTTTTGGTGCCTACTTACAGGTTTTCCCAAGGCATACCCTATTTAATATGCTTATTGATTATCTGGAGAATAAGAGGGAAGATCCCTCATCATCACACTGGCAAATGAAGTCAATGTGCTCCATGACACGTCTGGCATTCAAGGAGACATACTCAGGCTGGAAGAATAGACCAACATGAATCTTATGATATTCAGGAAGGATTTGAGCCAAGTCCTGCATTTTTAGATACTCATCATTATATTGTGCTGTGTGTATTGTTGTAGTCAAGATATTGAGCGAACTGATTATTCCTTTCTACTCAGACTTTATTACACTACATCTGGAGTGCTGTGGTGAGTTCTGAGTTCTTTGGCTCAAGAAGAAAATTGCCAAACTGGAAAAATTCCACTGAAGGGTTGTCCAGACTGTTTGGAGACCAGAGCACCTGACATATGAGGAGAGGTTGTTCAGTCTTATGAAGAGAAGGTTCAGAGTGAATCCTATTGCCATCTTCAAGTTATTAATGGGGGGAGATAGAGAAAATAGAGCCTTATTCAGCCCGCGGTGCATAGTGAATGGATGAGAGGATAATTGAGGAAAGTTGTAACAAAAAAAATTCTGATTAGATATAAGGGTGCTCAGAGACTGACATCTCAGTCCTTGGAAATAATCTGACTGAATGCTACTCTAATCAATCTAATCTACATTGGCCTTGTTTTGAAAGAAGGGTTGAACCAGGTGACCTCCAGATGTTCTTTCCCATCCATTCCAAGATTATTTTTTACTACATGTGGGATGTAGCTCTGTTTTTCTATATTCTTTTGTGAGCTGGGAGCTATTTCTAGTGTCAAGAGTATAAAGCCTCTGAGTACATACCTGAAGAGAAGGGTAAACTTTCTAAGTCTTGAATAGATATTTTGTGGGATAAAGACTTTATTATTTTACATGAAATGAGCAGTATCCAGAGCCCATTCTAAAAGGGACTTCATATACTAAAGTTAAACGTTTTATTTTTTTAACTCTACCACAGAGCCAGATGGTAGCTCATGCCATAAAACCTGGTTAATATGTATTTACCACAGTCTACAATGAGTCACTCAATACATGGAAAGCAACAGGCAGTACTTACTGGAATTGTGTACTCTGCATCCCTGGTGATCATTCTACAAGTGATCTCCTAAAGAAGGACTCACGTGCTTAATTTTAATCTCTTATCCTTGGAAATGGTGGCCCAAGCCAATATTTATTTACATATGATACAGTAAGGCAGTATGCATATTGAGAAGCCTTTTTAAATTAAGATACATGAAATACAAGAGAGTATTTTTGGTAGTCTTAAATCCACTCTCCTAACTCATCAATGGCTAACTAAATTAGAAAAGAAAAAACAATTTGTGTTCAAAATGCAAGCCTCTACTTTGTGACACTACTCTGTGGTATGAGCAAGACCTGATCATATAATAGGATGAAATTATAATACAATAATAATAATAAACAAAATATTACAATAATAAACAAAACTTCCCTCTATTTAGGATATGAAGTTTTTAGCTTAAGTACCTACTGCTCTGGTGATGAAAGAGGTAACAGTTAGGGAAATTAAAATTTTCAACACTCTTGTTTTACCAATAACAATCCTAAGAGAAAGATTCTGAGAACAGAATAATAGAACTGTTTAGGCTGGAAAAGACCTACAAGATCGTCAAATCCAATTGTCAACCCAACAGTGCCAAGTTCACCACTAAACCATGTTGTTCAACCTCACATCTACACTTTGAAATAGGGATAGTGACTTCACCATTTCCCTGGGCAGCGTGTTCCAAGGCTTGACAGTCCTTTCCATGAAGAAATTGTTCCTAATGCCCACCTTAAGCCTACCCTGGAATCTCACTGTTGCACTTATGACTGCAAATCCAATTGAATAAACAGAACAGTTAGTTTATGCTAGTGTGATCTCTCATGATTTGATGCTAGTGATGGTTCGCATCTTTCCCTAGGTTCTTCCTAACTGACTGCTTTAGCTCGTGAATTGTAATAATCCCAGCTGCAACTGTTTCACCATACCAGCAAATGCAAATTGAGCTCTGTGTGATGATGTCAACTGCCATATTACTCAAGTGCTGTAGGTGCATAAACTTAGAGAAAGCAACTGGATGATGACTGCACAAATCTATATATTGCTTGTTGCAAGTGTTTTAGGACAAAGGATTTGAGATTAAAGGCTTTTTAATCCATTCTTCAGTTCAGGATGCAAATCACTATTTGTGTGTTAGAAGCACTGTCTGAAAATAAACAAAATTAACATTGTGACTAATCTGTACTGTGGGAGTCCATACTGTAAGCATATCAGCATTGCTGTGCTGTAGGCAGTTGGCAGACCTTCTTGTTTTGTTTAAGCAAGCAAATCTGGTTTTGAGATTGCTAGGAGACAGGTGTCTATGCACTGGCTATTTGCTGGAATATGCTTCGATTGGACTGATGATAATGAGGCTAAAATATCTGCAGTGGCTATTCAAAAGTGATTTGTTTAATAATAAATAGGATACTGCAACATTAATGGGATTGTATCCAAGTGCATGGTATCCCAAACCCCCAGATATTCAAGAACTCTGGAACACTGCAAATAACTCCGTCCATGGTGTTTTCACCTACCTGTGAATTTTAATGTTATATTAAGTCTTTTGTGGTTTTCTTGGATGGTTGGTTGGGGGTCTTTCGTTTGGTTGGTTTTGTGTGTGTTTTTGTTGGTTTTTTTTCCTTAGGTAGGTGTTCTTTTCAGGATCTTTGGAACAGGGTAACTTGTTATTCTGATGGTTTCTCAAACTGGAATAGAAAATTCTGTTTAGAGAAAGAAGATATTTATTTGAATAGAAGAGCAATACATAATGGCAAGGTACCTTGTTATCATCCTTTACTGATTACTTTGGTCATAGGTGTTGCAAAAGGTATTTCCAGAAAATAGATCCATATTCTTGTATTTCCTTCTTTAAAAAATTAATCAGGCTTTTTTGTATTGAACAAATTCCACTCAGAATATTGATTCAACATAATTTTGTTGTGTACCCCCATTAAATGCTTGGTGCAGCGTGCTCACTTGCATTCTGAGGTCATAGAATGGTTTGGGTTGGAAGGGACCTCCAAAGGTCATCTAGTTCAACCTCCCTGCAGTGAGCAGGGACATCCTGCATTAGATCAGGTTGCTCAGAGACTCGTCATGCATGACCTGGAATATCTTGAGGCATGAGGCCTCAACCACCTCCCTGGGCAACCTGTTCTAGTGTTCTACTACCATCATGGTAAAGAACTTGTTCCTAACATCCAATCTAAATCTACTCTTCTCTAATTTCAAACCATTGCCCCTTGTCCTATCACTAGAGGCCTTTGGAAACAGCCCTTCTGAAACCTTCTTGTAGGCCCTCTTCAGGTACTGGAAGGCAGCTGTTAGGTCTCCCTGGACCTTTCTCCAGGCTGAACAAGCCCAGCTCCCTCAGCCTGTCCTCGTAGCAGAGGTGTTCCAGCCCCCTGATAATTTTCTTGGCCCTCCTCTGGATCTGCCTCATCAGGTCCATGTCCTTCCTGTGTTGAGGGCTCCACAGCTGGACACAGTGGTGAACAGGAGAGGACAGCAAGTATAGTTGTGCAACTCATCACCCTATGGTATTTCTTATTTTTCTTTACTTGTATATATTTCAATATATTTATCAAAAGCATTGTTACAACTGTCCAGAAGGAGCTATCATTAGGAGGCATTGCTCATTCCGTATAGCAGTTGGACTAAGAATGTCTTTTAAACTCAAGGTACCCTCCACAGATTCTATATCTCAGAAATGGGGTAGGTAAGTGTGATATGGGCACTGTAACATTTAGGTAGGTATTTGTACAAATTAAAACAGGAAATCATTAATGTGTAAAGTGTTGTAAATATGTTTATGCAAATGTTAGCTCCTCTTTAATTTTACCTTCGTTAAGTATGGCCTCTGTTAATAGTTAATGATTAATGCACCTTCATCCTCCATCACTTTTATCTGGGCATAATGCCAGACATATTGTTAGATTTTAGTTTTCCTTCTCCTCCCATTTTGCCAGCTCATGCCAAGGTGTTACTGACCTCTTATTCCTTTCTTCTGATGATCTTAGTATCAATTCTCCAAATGCCGTGCATTAAATGGCGTTTTCTCTCCTCTTGAATGTAAACAGTACATCTACACTAAGCAGCCTACTGATGAGAAGATTGGATGTCTCCAGTGTTGTTAATCAGGAAATTAACTTCAAGCACTCATTTTAGCGCTAAAGTTACACACCTGACTGTGATTCACTTGCCCCAGATCAGATTCGGCATTGGCAAAAAACGATCTAAAGTCCTTGTGCTGGTTCTGCTTACTCAGCTGTAACTTGGACTGGCTCCTTTGGAGATTTGATGCATCTAGTGTGTATACCAAACTGGTCAGACAAAAGTACTGTGTTACTGATACAGCTTAGTCCATAGGCTGAGTGAAGTTAAAGCTCAGATACATTGTGCCTTTGTTTTGAATGGATAATGTAATGGATGGACTTAATGTTGTGAAATATAGTAAGTGGATTGTGCTGATCTATCTTGGATTGAAACAGATACAATGAAAATGCTACAAAAACTGTGAGCAAACTCTCAAAGGGCAGCTGGATTCACCACTGTTCATGGGTATCCTTTCTGTAGTCCCTAGTACCTGTGGAAAAGCAACTTGCTCTTACATCTTGACCTCTAAATTTATGCACAGAGTTCTAATTTCCATGCACTTTTAAAAAGACTGTTTTATCTCTGAAGGGTTTTAATCATTTTCCAGTGCTGGTGACTTAAGAATTATTACCTTTTTTTTTTTTTTTTTAAATGACGGTATTAAGCCTGACGTCATCAAGCTGTTTCTTACAAGTTAGACATTACAACTTTTGAGAAAAAGGCTCATTCTTTTGATGTTCCTCTTTCCTTGCAACAACATAATGTTATGTCCCATTATTTTGTGAGATTCATCAGTAACAAGAAATTGAGAGAGCTGCTGTTGCTTCAGTACAGATTATGAAGTGTATAGGGAGAAAGACGTAGAAATGATGGGATGCAGGGAAAACAGGCCTGTTGTTGGACTTCTGGGAGAGATAACTATTGATTTCATGCTGTTTCAGAAGAACTGGCTCTTGTCACAACCTGGTGACATTTACCTTTTATGACAAAATTCCCTAAGGTAATTGAAATCATAACCATTTTAAGGTGACATCTTTGGCTCAGTGAAGCCTATAGTAAACTTCCAACTGAAGGTAATTTCTCATCCTGTGTCTCCATCTGGGCTCAGTTTACTTCCTTACTGATTATATCTCTTTCCTCCTATCTTCTATCTCAGCACACGTTAACAGTGAAATAGGAACAGCACACTTTAGCAGAATTGCTCTTTCCCCAGTTTAAAGTGTTTTATTGAGTGAATTGAATGTGTTTTGTCTGGATCTATATCTGACATATGCCACCTGGTCTTTAAACATAAAATGACTTCTAGGTCTCAGTCAAAAAGGGCTATAAATAAAGAGGCATAGAGGGTTTATTTGGTTAGAAAAACTGCCATTTGGGAACTGAATAAACTTTCAGACTACCCAGATAAATGACAGGAACATCATCTTCTACAGGTGTAAGTATATGTGTATATTTAAGTGCATCCAATGCTTACATTAATACATATCAGAAAACCAAACACTTCCACTGATTAAATTCCTGTTTCCCCTTCTTTACTCTGCATTTGCCTTTTTCCATGCAGCAGCACTTTGCACATCTGTTCATATCAAAGCACATAATGTTCATTTGTGCTAAATGAATATGGATGTGCATTTGCCTCCCTCTAAAATCCTTAATGGAGGTTTGTATCTCTCCTTCACAAGCCAAGTGAATCCATCCCTGTTCAGATGTGACTGTATTGTGTGTCACCTCTTCCACAGGCCTCTAGAATACCATATGAACAGGCACCTTTAAAAGTAGTAGTGTGACCTTTCAAAGGATTTTCTCTGTGCTTTATCATGTTCTCTGCCCAGCTGGTCTTTTGATGTGTAGCCTAAAGTCACTTGAGGGAAAAGTAGGAAGCCCTCAACTGCTGCTAGTTTCATCGTTTATTATGAATCAGTCTTGGAAAAATGTTCTCTGATTATTACAATACAAGGGTACTATAAACATTTCAGGTATGTAATTTTGGGACAAAAAAGAGCACCAAATGCTGTTGCATCCCTGCAGTTAAACCAACTGGAATTTGTGAGTATTTGCCTGTTTAAAAGACATGCTGAAATATTCAAAAAATACCCACAAATTAGTAAGATATTTAGGAAGGATTTGGGACAAAAATGGCTTCTGATCAATGAGGCAGGATAATTAGTGACAAAGGTCACAGAAAAGCTGAGGTGCTTAGCGGATTTTTGACATGACTTTTATGGGCAAGATTCATCCGCTAGTCTTCCAGGTCCCTGAGCAAAGCCTCAGAGCATGTTGGAGTCAAGCATGACCTGTAGTAGAGAGCACTTAAACCAGCTGGCTATGCATAAAGTCATGGGCTAGATAGAATGGATCAAAGAGTGCTGGGAAAGATGGCTTATGCTATTGCAAAAATCACTCTATCATCTTCAAAAGGTCATTGGGAAAGTTCTCTAATCAAACAAAATGGCAAGTGCTGCACTTCTCTGCAAGAAAGGGGATCCACAAGACAACTACAAGGCAGTCAGGCTCATGTGGCTAGAACCCTTCCTGGGAAGGTTATTAGAGAAAATCCTCCTGGAAACCATATCTGAGTACATGAAGGACAGGAACGTTATTGGAAGCAGGCAATCACACTCCATCATGCTTTCAACAAAATCAATTGTAATATCCTTATAAGCCAAATTTGAGAGACCTGTGCAGTGGGTAAAAAAATAGACTGAAACAGTCAGGCTCAGATGGGTTGTGGTTAGTTGTTTCAAGTCCAGCTGGTGGCATGCTACTAGCTGCAGCCTTCTGACAAATAACATTCAATGTTTATGTTAATGATGTGGGCAAAGGCATGGAATATAACCTCAGTCTGTGAATGATTCCAGCTTGGAGAACAGTAGATACAATGAAAAGAAGGGCTACGCTTTGCTGGTCTCCTGACAGGCAGGAGGGTGGACGGGGTGGGGGGGGGGGGAGAATCTCACGAAGTTGAGCAAATGCAAGTGTAGTCCCGTATCTGGGAAGGAATAACTCCGAGCACAAGGATAGGCTGTTCCAAAAGCAGCTTTTGCAGAACAAGTCCTGGTGGATGTTAAGATGGATGTTTCAGCAGTTTGCCTTTTTGGTGAAAAACACCAACGACAGAGTGGGCTGTGCTCCTCCGTGTGCTGCCAGCAGGTTAAATGTAGTATTTCTCAATATATTCAGCAGTTGTGAGACCGCATTGGAAGTACTGTGTCCAGTCTGGGGCGTGCCAGCCTTGGAACAACATCGACATACTAGAGCCAGTCACCATGAAGGTGGTCAAATACCGGTATAGGAGCTCTTAGAAGCTGTGAAATCCGCCATCTAGACAGACATTCAAAACTCGGCTGCACACGGCCCTGAGCAACCTGAGCTCGATGGCTCTGTTCCGAAGACGTCGCTTGCATGGATGCCCTCCAGCTGTGCCTTCCAGCCTCCCTCAGTTCGTGCTTTGGGCGAGTCAGGCTCCGTCAAGCTTTGCGTGCTTGCGAGACCATCCTTATCTGAGAAGGAAGGAGAGGGGGAGGCAGCATTCCAGGGGTGGGCGTCGGATCCCCGCTGCCTTGCCAGGCGGGCTGGCTGAGAGCCAGCCGCGGCCACGACCTGTCCGTTCCTCTGCGATTAGCGGGCAGCGGGTACGCNGCTCGCCCTACGCCCAACGGTTGAAGCGGAGAGCGGGTCGCCGCCGCGGCGGCCATGGGCAACGAAGCGAGCCTGGAAGGAGGCGAAGGGCTGGGCGCTATCACCGAAGGGGCGGCGGCAGCCGGGGATGGCGGCGGCCCCGGGGCCCCCTTACAGCGCCTTGTCCCGGCTGGGGTGGAGGCGGATCTGAGCCAGCTGAGCGAGGAGGAGAGGAGACAGATCGCCGCTGTCATGTCAAGGGCGCAGGGGCTGCCCAGAGGGAACCTCGCCAGCGCGGAGCCGCCTCCCATGCAAAGGCATGCACGGAATATCTCTCTTTTCCCGCTCCTCCCTTCCCCCCCGTCTTCGTGTCCTCGCGGTGGGGCGGGGGGTGAGTCGCAATAAGGATCCAGGCCCGCTGCAGCGGGAGCAGGCGTTGCATTTTGCTGGCTGAGGTNGCCACGACCTGTCCGTTCCTCTGCGATTAGCGGGCAGCGGGTACGCGGTGCGGTGCGGTGCGGTGCAAGCAGCAGAGGACCAAGAAGGAGACGAGGGACGGGGATGTCAGCGGTGTCTTTAAGGGCCGGCTGGTGGGGCGGATCGCGGGTGTGTACGGGGGCAGTCTCCCGCCTGGAGCATGCGCTGCGCCGGGCGGTTGGCGGCGCTGCACTTTCTCGGCAGCCGCGGCGGCAGCCGGCGAACACGGCCCT